>KN482983.1:13767-56883 GCA_000787095.1 Periophthalmodon schlosseri | reverse complement strand
CTTTCCCTCCCTCTCTCTCTTTGTCTTCTCCCCTTTGCTCTCCTCCTTCCTCCTTGCCCTCTCTTTCTCATTCCCCCTTCTTGATTTATCATTTTCTCACTCTCTCATCCCCCTTCTCACCCCCTCCCTCTCTCTTCATCTCTCTTTCTTTATCCATTCCCTCTCTTTATCCCTCTCTCACTCTCCATATTCCTTACTCTCTTTATCTCTCTCTTCTTCCCTCTCTCCTTCTCTCTCTCACTTTTTATATCTCCCTCTCTCTGATCCTTTCTCTCCCTCCCTCACTTACCCTCTCTCTCTTCTACCTCCTTCCTTCTTGCCTTCTCTTCTCTCTCCCCCTTCTCATTCTATATTTTCTCACTCTCCCATCCCCTTTCTCGCCCCCTCCTCCTCTCTCTTCATTTACTTCTTTCTCTTCTTCCCTCTCTCCCTCTCTCTCCCCACTCTCTCCCTTCCTCTCCTCCTCTCTCTCTTCTTCTCTTTCTCTTTCTTCTCTCTCTCTCTGATTCTTTCTCTCTCTCCTACACTCACACCACCTCTCTCTCCTTTACATCCTTCCTTCTTTCCCTCTCTTTCTCTCTCCACCTTCTCACTCTATATTTTCTCACTCTCCCATCCCCTTTCTCGCCCCCTCCTCCTCTCTCTCCATTTCCTTCTTTCTCTCCCTCCCTCTCTCTCTCCCTCCCCACTCTCTCCCTCTCTTCCCTCCTCTCTCTCTTCTTCCCTCTCTCCATCTCCCACTTATCTCTTGTTAAAAATGAATTTCTGAATGTAACATCATGGTACATAACCTTATTATATGTCTCTATTCTGCACACACAAGAGTAATGGTACTTAATGAATCAAAATTACAACATTGAAAATAGCAAAGGCTGCATTTAATTTACATAACATCTATATGTCCATTGCCGATACTATATAGAGAACTAAATGTTCATTCTAGTTCCATGTTGTATTGTACTGTATGTATAAAACCTGCTAACAAAATTGAATACTTTGAAGATTATTCACATTATTCAGATATTATTGGTATGTTCAGACTTTAGCAATCCACCCATGTGCTAAATTGTGTTTGTGTTTAATCAGCTTTTTTGCAGCCTTTTTGATTAGTTTTTATTATAGACAATCAACTCAACATTCTCAGTTTTGTATATCTCCAAATAACTTCTCAATTTAACCTTTAGTTTTAACATCTTACGGGTTTTTATGCTCATTTAGCAGTTATTGTTTCAGTCTTCTCTCAACTGTTCAGTCAAACTCTACTTGGTTGTTTAAAATTGCACTGTAAACTGTAAACTTCATTTTAATAGTAAATCGTTATCATAATCACAATATTTGACAGAAAAATTCAATTGAACCTTTTTCTTGCTGTCCCTAAGGCATAGACATCTACTAATATGTTGTAAAATCCATGTGATACTTATATTGGATAAACACATTGTGAACAGAATCTGGATTTAAAGATGCACTATGCAGCTTTCTGGTGGAGGTTCTGCCTTCTGTTTGTCTACATCAGCTTGGAGTGTTCCAGCAATACATTCAACTTGGCATTTATTTCACTTTGGGTGTTTTTATTCTTCAAAAATACATATGTTACTATGTTACCATGGAGACAGATATGTTTAATGTCACGCTGTGAAACATTCCAGACAAAGCAATAACGTTCCAACTGAGAAAAGCAAGCGACAGACTCTCCACCAGAAAAGTTACAGAGTGCACTTTCGTTAGGGCCCAAGCATGAATGTGTGTCTTAATCCAATGAAATTTGGTGCATTCATTCTTTATGTGATCCTGAACCATAAAGTCTATGGTACCACACCCTATCTCTGATGTGAAGGCAGCCATTTTGAATCAAAATATGAAGATGACCAAAATCTAGACCTCGTATTTTAAGGAATTTGTCCTAGGGTTTTGATTCGACTGACTCCAAACTGAGCCAGCTTCATCAGGACATATCTCAGATCACAAGTTGTTAAAAGCATTTACTTAAGTCTCGGGCGCAAAGTTAAGATGGGATGAAAACATTTATTTCCAGTGTGACAGAGGTAATTTTTCAATCAAATGTCAAGCCAGGGTTGACAGGCAGCCCTCTCACTGAAGCTTGCCCTTCCGTGGTCACAGAGGGTGCGAGGGCCCTTTATCACTGCTTGCAGTTTTAATAAACATATTAAAATCTCAAGATTTGCCAGAAAAATCGCAATTAGATCTTTTCCCAAAACCTTTCAGTCCTGATACAGCAACACGAAAAAGAAAGAAAAGGAAATGAGACAGTGGGAATGTTTATCTGAGCAGAGTGAATGAGGATAACACAGAGCATGAGTCACACGCAGAGGGAGCACTCTTTGGCACTAGCATCACTAGCACAGCAGGGGGCGCACTCACAAAGAGGCATCAGGGCATTTGTTCTCTCTGTGCTGTCATCAAGAGGATTTATAACACTTAAAGATAATTACATACACACTAGCTGGCTTCCTGTGTCTTAATAGGTGCACTACAAAACAACAACAAAACAAAACGAAATGTCTTTTATAAAGTGACTCAGAGCATGACAATGACTTGCATGTTTTAGACTCAGACTTTAGAAACTTTTTCATAATAATAATAATAATAATAATAATGCATTGGATTTATGTAATGCTTTACAGTGCATCGTTTTATTCACTCCCTATCACTACTGTAGCCACAGCTGCCCTGGGGTAGACTGACGGAAGCGCCATCAGCCCCTCCAACCAACACTCACACAGTCACACATTCATACTAGGCAATGTGGGTGAGGTGTCTTGCCAAAGGACACAACAGCAGAACTTGGTCCGAGCGTGATCCGATCTTCTGACCTTTGGGTTGGGGGACTACTGCTCTGACCACTGAGCCACTGTCGCTCCGAGGAAATTGTACTTCTTGGAGTAGATTTGGAACTGTACTTTTACTCCTACACGAGTAATATATTTTTCAGTGTAACATATACACTCTAAAATTATATGTTACTTGAGTAAAAGTTTTGGTTACTCTTCTCACTGTGAATAAAAAACAAAAACTCAGTGTCGACAATATGTAATGATTTGAACACTAGTTTCTTGCACCTATCCTTCAGAAATACCAGATTTGAAAATAAATGTATCCAAACTTCTCAAATTCAAACCATTTTCAGATGTAATGTTTTTTACAGTGTAGCGGTGGGACTTGCCAGGTGTGACGGGTGAATCATTCATTGTTTTGAGATTGAGCCGAGTCCAAGCTGCTCCCTCACGGTCCCGATAATCCCACTCTCACTGTTTATGTGAGGCTGGGGGTTTGAACAGGGGCCAGGCCTATACTATTATGGAGTATGTGCATCATTACAGAGCCAGATTATGAGTCGTTTTTAAGATATTGATCCTTTAATCAGTGACGCGTGTTAGACCCCAACAGTAAAATGATCCAAGTACTACTCAGTCAAAGGCTCAAGAAATAAATCCTCTATACAAAATCACAAAAAGAGTATTTACTGTCGGTAATAGTTCTACAATTACCACTAATATAATATATACCCCTGCAACAACTGCTAGTACTGATACTGTTGCTGCAACTATTATTACTAGTATTTCAAAATATACTAATTTTCCACCTCACACACTGACAAAGCGGCAATGGGTTATGACATTTATGGACATTGTAAATCTGGAACTTTCTGTGGAAAGGATGCGTGGAGCTAAATCTGGAACATTCAAAGCGTGGCAGGAACTGGCAGAAAAGATTCAATGTTATCGTTTGTCGTCGTATTTTCTTATTGTGTTATTGTGACAGGCCTATCTGCTGCTATTATGAGTGTTATGATGTAAATTGGCTTACTCGTGTAAATATTTGATGTCCTAATGCTCTTACTCAAGGTAGAATTAACAAAATGATCATAAGTGCTCAACTATGACAGTGACAATCCAACTATAACTTAAGCCCCTCCCCCTCACTCCCCACACCTTACCAATCCAGCCGTCTCTACTGTTTGGTACACAAAGTCACTGTCTGTTTCCGAGAGTCCCAGCCCTCATATTCAAATCACAAGTTTGCATTCTCAGCACAGATCGTATCAGGACAGCACAGGCAGCGCTGAATGGTGTAAATGAGAAGATGGCGGCGACTGTAAACATGACTAGATAAATGTTCAGAATGAATAACATTGTAAAGTTGTAACAGTTCATTAAAATGTGTTTATAACGTATTTATTTTTGCAGCCACATAAACCAGAAGACGCAGTTTGAAAACCCAGTGATGGAGGCCAAGAGGAAGACGAGTGGAGATACACCAACAGGGATGGTGCCACTGGCTGCTCCACAACCAGGTAATGACCATTTCAGTTGAAAACTCAGGTTTAAAAAGGCAGTTCCATAGATTTGGTTGAGACTGGTGGAACAAATGATTTTTAAATGTATAATTTTGAATAATTTAATCTAATGCAATTTATGGAGTGTAAATATCGCTCAATGCCGATATTTAACTTGACCAAGTTACAACAAAGTCCACTATTGTTATGTCAATATATAGCCTGTTTTTTTTATTGGGGGATTCAAAACATGGATCTATAATAAGAATTGGATAAGACATTCCCCCTTTGTCCCTGTGTGAAATCGATTTGTGGCCGCTCCATAGGGACTGCAGCTCCCAGGAGCTTGGGCCCAGAAAGAATTCTCCCATAGAGCGCAATGCATTTTTGGAAATTCAAACTGCCCGTGTTCTTCTTTATTTTCACAACATGAACTTAAAGCCCCAGCCTAGCCGGCATCGTGCTGATTGGTTAGAGCTGATCACGTGGTACACATTTCTGACATAACATGGTGGGAGGCACAAGCCCGTATTGAGAAAGTAATGCGGAAGAGAAAATGTATTTTTGGGCCCATGCACCAATGAGCACAGGCCATTGAAAACAATACGACACCATCTTGGGTTCATCTTCCAGATTTTATTATTATCACAATAGTAAAACTTCTGCTTCAAATTAAATCATTCAATTTAATTCAAGTTGATTTATTTAGCATGTTTAAAAAACAACGTCAGTAGACCGAAAGTGCTTCACATAAAAGTCAACAAAAAAAGTCAACAAAAAACAAATCTACAGATAACACGAAACATATGAAAAGTACAATAAAACACCATGATGTCCTGTCTGGCTAGTGTTAAATGCCATGGAGAAGAGGTGGGTTTTCAGTCTAGTCTTAAATCATTGTATGAACTTCAGATAGGACCCCTGAAAAAGAGATGCATCTCAAGGAACTATCCAAAATAAATAAATATGTGTGGCACGCTTTGCTAACCAACCATGAAGATGTGTGATCAGTCCCTGGATTATGATCAATGGCTCAATAATTAAAAGATTAATAGTGAGTTTCTGTGCTTCTGCAAACTGTACAACCACCATATTTATGATTTCATTACTGTTTAAATCAGTGAATAGATTATAAGCAACCTAGCATTTCTTCACACAAGTATATAATAAATAAGATGTCTGTGTAATCCCTCAATCGCTCAGGTGTGATCCATACAATTCTGTCAACTATGTTATAATGTTGTTTCCTCATCAAAAACATACCTGAAGTTGTGTTTTGTTTCATTCACACATTGGGCTGAGCTCTTCTCTTGAACAGAAAACACTCTGTTCCACCTTGTGATGTCACATAGTAATACAAGAAGTGCTCCACTCTGTTTTTAAACTCCATAAACCTTCATTAGAATCATTTGGATAATTTCATCAATTCCCTGGAATTGCCCATTTCTACTGAACTATAGGTAAAATGTAGCTGTTAACTTGAAAACTACTACTTCATGACATCACAAGGTGGAATAGAACATTTTGAGCTTTGGAAACACAGACAGACTAATAATAAAGGATCACTCAAACATATGTGAATGAAACAAAACACAACTCCAGGTATGTTTTTGATGCGGAAACAACATTATAACATGGTTTAAAGATCACAAGAATCAATTTGGTGTAATATAGGACCTTTAAAGTTGTAATTTAATGAGAATAAAGTAATATTTTGAGATTAAAGTCGTAGCCGAAAAAGACACAATTTTACCAAAATAAAGTCAACATTTAATGACTTGGGGCTTGATTCCGAATCAAAGCAAAAGCAGACTGCAAAAGACTGGCACTTGTGTGAGTTAAAGCTTACATAAATGCCCATAAAGGAGGTCAAACTTTGAAATACTGACATTTTACACGTCCCATATCTTTGTAAGTTATTAGACAGATCGCCACCACAGTTTAGCTGCCACCGCTCCGCTCCTACGCATCAATCACAAACTGTTGAATGATGTAGCTCACATTTTCTCCCCGTGGAGTGAGCAGACTCCTTGGGAAAAACCTGCGGAGCTCGGTGCTCCCTGGGGCTCATTGGGCAGGACACAGGCTGTGCTCCGAGCCACAAACAGGTAAAGGAGTCTCAGCACGATCTTTACCCACACTCATACGCTTAGCTTCGCTTCTTTACTATTCTAAACATGGGCACTTTGCATACAGTCACCATTCAAAAGATGTGCTTATTGTAGATAACTTCAGCCCCTCATTATGGGCTTGTAGAGCCGTGGCACTGGGCAGCACTGCTTTTTCGCACCGATTATAATGTAGCCTAATCCCTACTGCCATTGTGCTGTCCTGTTTCTGTCTCCAAATATGTACAATTTAGTCCAATACACAGAGCTCAAACCGGTTTAGTCCCTGATCCCAAGTTCTTTATGCAGAATCAAAAACAGCACACACTGTCTGTTCCCCAGTGAGGCCCTGGGGCACTACACCCACTGCCACTGCCTGATTGCCTCTAAATCTTGATAAAATTACATCTTTAATTTGACTACTCATCACAGACATTCCTGGAGTTGTGTTTTGTAGCTGTTAACTTGAAAACTACCGCTTCATGACATCACAAGGTAGAATAGAACATTTTGAGCTTTTCTCAGTTTTGACATTGATGTGAACCTCTAAATCTTGATAAAATTACAGCTTTACTTTGACTATGACTTTATTCTCCTAAAATTACATATTTATTCTTGTAAAGTTACAACTTTTTTTGGCTTCAACTTTATTCTCGTGAAATTACAACTTTAATGTTGAAATGTTATGACATTTAATCTCATAGTGCCCACATTTTTATTTTTTTTTTTCATGTGACCCTTATACTCCGTCGTAATAAATGACCAGTCCCATAGTTCAGCATGTTTTGGGGGGTTCAAATATTAGCTGTGATGCTCCAGAGTAATGCGCTCATATCATTTCCTTTATCGGGGGTGTCAGGGTAGAAGATGGTCAGATAGTTGACAGGCCTCTGATAAACTGCCCATAGCCTCTGAAGCAACGATTTCCAATTTGAATAATGGATCCATGCCCACGCTGCACGACTGGGGGGGTGGGGGGCAGAATTCATTTTGACAAGTACATATAAAAATGGAGGGCATCGGGGTTTGTATTAAAAAGCTTTGCTCCAGAACGGAACAGGTCAAAGGCATGTTAGAGGAGAGAGGCAGTGAAGGAGAAAGATGAGATTTAGCCCCAAGCGACCTCAAATCCAATTGTTTTATTATCGGGTAATGTTTTGATCTTTCATTTTGTCCTGGGTGTTTCCCATCACACATGCATCAAAACCAAGACGAGTGGAATTATGCATAATGTAGATATTAGAAAAATGTACATACTAATCTAGTTTAAAGGTACTCTAATTGGGATTAAACATATCTATCTTGGATTTATTCAAGTAGAACAATGTTTTTGGGGCAAAGAAAATACCATTATAGACATCCATTCTTACTGTGAGCTGGCTCGCCTCTCCACAGATCAGACTTGTAACTTGGCCTGGTGGCATCTCCTGCTTTTTTCCATGGAAATAGATACATGTCAAGTCATACTGCAGAACATATAGGCAAAGTAAAAAAAACATCTCCATGGAAACGAGCAGGTGGAGGACCCTCCATTAGAAAAGTTACATGTGTACCTTTATATTATAACAACTCACTGATGGATACTTTACAGGCCTTGACCAACCATTTTTGCACAATTTTCAGTATAACGTGATGAAGTTCAGGTTTACATTTGAAAAGTAAACAAAAAGTGGGTTGGTCAGAAACCGTTGCCTCGTGACACTATGGTTAGCAGCACAAACTCTACTTGGACGCCAATGCTATTGTCGTACTCTTGGGTTAGACGCTTAACAATTCCTGTCAGTATTCCTCCGTATCCCTCTCTATAATTGCAGCTTTCCCAAGGGTTGCTATGACTCTAGAAACATCAGTGAGTGAACGGAGTATAGTGGAGCGTATATTACACTGTGAACGTAACCAGGCTGTTTACTGTGTACTGTTTGTGTGGTCAGTAGTGGACAATAGGACCTATGGGAAATGACTTTATAGCCAACACGTCCTTAGCACGTATGAATTACGAGCCGTTACAGCTACACACATTCAAACATGGCCACATTACTGCAGAGTCTCGCCTGCATATTTCACACACTTGATTGGATTCCACTTCTCTCTGCGGTGCCTGGCTCATATTGGCTCTGTCCCCTCTCAACCTCTCCTCCACCTCTCCTCCATCTACCCCCGTCCCCCCTTCCCGATCTCATAACCAGGCCTTGTTAATGAAAACTAATGATTGCCAATGTTGTGTTTTGACAAGCCCTGACCTCTTACACAACAGCACGGAGCGCACAAAAGGAAAAGCGTACACACATTTACGCCCCCATAAACTTGTAAAGTGTGTTCGTGTTCTTGAATTTGATTATATCCTTGGTTAGCACACTCATCTCACACCAAGAGGGTCCCAAGTTCAAATCACTGGTTATGGGTTTACTTCAAGTGTCCCATTATCCTAAAACTTGCATAATTCTTCAGTCTACATAAACAACTTTGGTCCGTTTTAGTCATGTTGATATGCCCACTACATAGACTGTATAAAGAAAGTGATGTCACCCATAGTGTTCGGCTCCAGCCAAATGAAGCTCATCGAGGCTAGAAGTTATAGGGATGAATTTGGAGCCGAGTTCCATATTTGGAATTCCGACCGCAAGTATCATAGCAACCAAAGAGTCAATCCAGAGCGAGGCTGTTGAAGGCAACGGCCCCTGGAGCAGACGCTTAGCAACGCTGTCAATCAAACTTGCTGCTAACGCTAGGGGGGAGCGACCTCGGGGAAAGAAGGTGCCTCATTTACGGATTTACGGATAAAATAGCGAAATAAAAACACCAGGATCATGTAGAGCGGGTTAATGCAAACATTTTAAGATCAAAATGACGAGCCTGACAGCAGCAGTTACAGAGAGAGGGACAACATTTTTTCAGTAGAAAGTAAATTGTGGATGCCAGAAGCGCGCCCATGCTCACTTTCTATTTGGAACGTGGCGGCTAGCGGTTTACCTATGTCCATTTATATATCCAGTCTGTGGTCCAGTAATTGTAATAATGCTGATAATACATTTGAGTGCTTTTGTGGGCAAACTTTACATTGCATTATTTATTTACTCTAGATGGTGTAGAGCTCCTTCTCTGACTAACAACAATCACGTACACCACATTTATACTTATAAGGTGGGTGTAGTGACTCGCACAAGGACACAACAATCAATGGGAATCAATTTGCCAGACACAGGACATTGCAAACAGTCCCACCCACTTTTTCTATTTTCATGGAATGATGCAGGTGACTTGCCACCTCCATAAAATTACATGGTGTTGCTTTAATGGTTGTCAAGATAACTGCAGAGTTATTACTTGTAAATTTTTTTTTTTTTAATCAAAGTAGTCCAATTAGTTTACTGCTATACTAAGCTCGATGAATCGTAAGCTCTAATGTAACATCCATCAAATATAAAAATCGATTCATCCTGACATGTTTTGCCCTCACAGAGCCCATAGTGAAAAAGCACCCTGCCGTTTTGCTCGGCCATAATTACCACACTGATGATCCTGCCTGACATTTCCTATTATCACGTCTCCCTCAGAGAAAACATGCCCTCTGCTCACTCTTCGGCTTAATCAGAAGTATGTAAACATGACTTTGGGTTAGCGCTGCTCCATCTCCTGCCCTCCTCTCTTGCTCCTGCCCTCCTCTCCTTCTCCTCCTCTCCTGTTCCTGCCCTGCTGTCTGGCTCCTGTCCTATTCTCTTGCTCCTGCCCTGCTCCTGCCCTCCTCTGTTGCTCCTGCCCTCCTCTCTTGCTCCTGCCCTCCTCACTTGCTTCTGCCTTACTCTCTTGGTTCTGCTCTGCTCCTGCCCTCCTCTGTCACTCCTGCCCTCCTCTGTCACTCTTGCTCCTACCATGCTCCTGCCCTCCTCTGTCACTCCTGCCCTCCTCTGTCCCTCCTGCCCTCCTCTCTTGCTCCTGCCCTGCGCCTTCCCTGCTCCTTCCCTCCTCTCTTGCTCTTGCCCTGCTCCTGCCCTCCTCTCTTGCTTCTGTCCATCACTGTGGCTTTTACAGTCTCCATATTAAGATGTAGTGTTGACAGCAGCGTGACAGGGCGTGAAGGGGGAATTTGTAGGCTCAGGCCCTGAGCTATAGAAAGTGCACATCCTGATTCTGTATTTATACTGAAAATACTTAATAATAGTGATGATTAAAGTCCCACTATGTAACCTTTAGCCAAAAAATACAAATAAAGGCACTTTTTTAAATTTTGGATGTTTCTGTTGCACTGAAAAAAAAACATTACTCTGGGCAATCTTGCCTCTCCACAAACCTGACTCTACTTGTTCCCACGGAAATGTTATTCCTTTCCTTTACTATTCCACAGTATGACATATCTCCATCTCCATATGTCTAGCTCCATGGAGAATGTCCAGATGTATGGTTTTAACCCTTTATCTCCAGGAAATCATGCACAATATTGCAGTTTAAAATTTCAAAAATATAAAATGTTTAGCTAAGTGCCCACCTTCTGCCAAACCAATGATGCAGGGAGGAACAACAACCTCGCTCCTGATTGGCTCTATGGTTGCTCGCTTGGAACTTCCAAATTAGCCGCTATAACTGCTAGCCTCGATTGGATTCAGTTGGCTGGAGTATGCGACAAAAGCATAATGTCTTCTGGTGACGCGCTCAATATAATGGCAGTGTGTATTTAAAGAGAAATGCATAAGAGAATTCCATAACACATTTCCATAGGCTATTTACCTCATTGATTTACTGTAGGTTGTTTTCAGTTGTCACCAGTCCTATAAGCTCTTTAATTTGCTGTTCTAAAGCTAACATGTTAATTATAGCTAGCATGATCTTTTTTCCCTCCAGTGCTGTGGCATTCGTCTGCCTGTAGCGGCCCAATTATGCAAATGACATTCCCGTGACACATCGCGAGTAGTGCTGGAGTAAAAAGGGGGAGGGCTCTGAGCTGCAGCTTAATGAGATTGATGTCCCCTCATATTTCACTGTGGGAACTGGCGCTGGCCCGTTCAGAGACACATAGGCTACTTCCAATGGCTTGCAGTCGAGTGGTGTGTCCCATAGATTTCTTTTGGGAATATGGTGGAACAAGTGATCCCTATTTGAATTTTATCATACAGTTGGTTATTTGAAGTGGTTTACGTTTGATTTATACAGTGCTATTTGGACTAAAATTGAAACCGAATCAGAAGCTCAAATTTAACCAGAACGATCTATTTTAAATGTCAAACTCTCATGGCTCGTTACTAGTCATCCTTTTTGAATCATTTTATCACACATTTGGTTTTTGACCCGGTTTACTCATCCTTTCATTTAAGGAGCTCATAATTGTACTGCACACTCAATGATCTTGTAGCTAACGCACTGTGTAATTATAACATTTAAGCCAAACTAGGGGTGGAAGATATATCGAAAAATTGATAATTGATAAAGAAGAGCAGCTGAGCTTAGAACCCTGCCTGGCAAATCTAGAATTATATCTCTCTGTAATATTTATATACAGAGGAATCTCCGTCTGGTCACCACTTCCTCCATCGCGATTCAAGTCTGACCAAATGTGACAGCGCAATCAGATTTTTATTTTTATTTTTTCAGTGACGCATTGTGAAACGAAGGTGCTCATTGATCACCCATCGTTTTGAATAAAATGACATTTCTTTCGCCTCAAATTAAGAGTTTAGTGCTTCGCTCACTGATTCAGCACAAATCGCCAATGTTTTTCAACCTCCTGCGATTTTTTTTCCCTTTCGTTTTTCCTCTTAAGCCGCCATTTTTGTTGCCGTCAATCACGTCCATCTAAACTCGCGGAGATCCACCGGTGACAACACTCACATCTTCGGAAAGTATTGAAGAAGTGTGTATTCTGGATCCCAGGCAACTTAGAACCGGGACTTGTATAGTTGTGAAACACTGCTCACAGTTCAGAGCCTTGGAGACGCCATGTAGTTAGAATTCTCCTCTTTCTGTCAAGTTGAACTCTCTTGCTCTGCCTGTCTCTCTGTCTTGTCGCTCTTATCTTGTCCTTTTTCACGCACACACAAGCCCTGTCTGGTATAATTCTTCTCTCAGCTTCTATAAAGTTGCCCCATTTAAACTTCGTCTAGGCAGAGTGGAGGAAATTTGCAATGAAAACTTTACCTATAAAATGTCAAGTGTATTTCAGTATGGATTTCCCAGCACAGTGAAAAGACTGTGAGGCAAGATGTAGATCTCTCTGTGCTAGTTAACGTACCATAACATAACACGTCTGTAAAGAGCAATGTTCTGTAATCAGGACGGATGTGGGATATGACAAAAATAATGTAGCAATTTTCTGTAACAAAATGCAACAAGTTTTTTTGTGTGTTTTTTTTCCATGTTTCATCTACACCAAGTATTGTCTAGAATTAGTGAACGTTACATTCATCTTCTGCGAGTTTATACTTCATGACTGGTTAAATCCACCTGTTTGTCACACAAATCATGACAGATGCTGATCAATAGGAGTGGGTGGGGAAAAGTAGACTGTTTATGTTTGACAGACGACAGCTGCGTTAAACATGGATGCTCTTAATAAACACCTGTTCGGATTGTCATCGAATCAGATCACACCGTATCACTGTTTAAAAAAAAAAAAAAAGTCTAAATCTGAGAATGTTGTAGGTAAAGAGCAGTGGGCGTGTATGGAGGGTAGGATTTTTTGGAGCAATGGTGTCTTGAATGCAAGAGGATAAAGATTGCACAAACATGCCGTGGATGTACGGGCTTTACGCATTACTTATTGGAGGAGTGGCAGATTTGAAGGCAAAACCACTCACCAAGTCGCACTAAAACCACGTGAAGTTTGGCCCGGCCCTCGTTAACCTGCGCTCTGCCTGCCGAGCCGACAAGTGCCCACAAGCTGCGTCCCACATGAGCTTAGTGCAGGACAGCTTTATAACGTAACATAATGATATATCCTCGTAACTTGTCTTGTAAAAATACATGTAGTGAACAGACGTTTTCTGACGTGTCTATCACTCATGCCCAGCTATTGTTTTATATCGCTATTTTTCAAGTTCTAGTTTACGTGTATCATTATGGGCCTATGTGTTATACTGCATACACCGCGGTGCTGAGGCACAGAAAGTTACCGCAAGGGAAATTCTTTAACTGCAACAGCTCTATTTGTGTCCTTAGACAAGACACTTTGCCTAGTATGAATGTGGTGTCGATGGCGCAGATTGGCAGCCTCCCTTCTGTCAGTCTACCCCAGGGCAGCTGTGGTAGTTACAGTAGTAACTTGCCACCACTGATTGTGGCAGGAATGAATAATGCATCAAACTGTAGAGCGACTTTGAGCGTCTGGAAAAGCACTATATAAGACTAATCTGTTATTATTATTTAAAATCATCTCTAAAAGACTGTAGCAGCCATCAAAGTAAACAAAAGCCCTGTAGTCGTTAAAGCGTGCACAGTTGAACAGACTTAGCGCCTGTAGCTGTATGTGAGTAGTTTGAACTGTTTGACTTTGCACTTGTGTTTTGACAGTGTAATTAGGAGGCGTTGAGTGACGAGCTGTCAGCCTCCGCTCTGTGGGGGGCTGTTATGATGGAAACACATGGAAATTTATGGCCTGTTTTTTTTATTTTTTCTCAGTTTCTCGTCACCCCAAAGATCGTTTTCTCACTACATTATCTCACAGAGTTGAGTGTGATCACAGCTGACAACTTGTGCCCACATGCTCAAAGACGGCCAAATAAACGCAGGCTTGTTTCAGACTACAGTTACATAGTTTTATTGGGATTTTACATTTAGAATTTCTGTCTGCGTGAGGAAGGAGGATTAGGTGAATTATCTTGCAATATCTAACTATACCCAATCTGCATATTAATTTTTTAGACAAATTATTAGATTAGATATCATATTAACACAAAGAAAGCAAACAAAGCAAGAAAACAACTAAAAATGTAACACACTGTATTGTCAGAAAACCTTTGAGCAAATTGCATCTTAAAGGTACAATAAGTAACTTTTTCTGGTGGGGGAAGGGCAGTCATCTGCTCGTCTCAGTCGAGATGTCATTGCTTTACTGTTCCACAGTATGGCATTAAACTTATCTATCTTGCATTTATTCAATTACAGGTGTTTTAATTGCTAAAAACTAAACCTTGGAAAATATACATTCATACTGAGTGGGCTTGCCTCTCCACAGACCTAACCTTTAACTTTGCCTGGTGGTGTCAACTGCTTGATAGATATATAAGTTTAATGCCACATTCCACCCAAATTAATAATCCATAGAGACAAGCAGGTGGCAGGGTCCCCACCAGAAAAGTTACATGGTGCACATTTAAAATGTCCATTGAAATTGTAATGGAAATGTGTTTGTATTTATATTGTGAAGAAAATATTGTTATCATATGTCTTTGTGTAAATGGATTTGATCTACCAGCTTGTCAAAGCCTGATCTCGACAGAGCTCAGAAGCTCAGCAGGGCCGGGCCTGGTTAGTACTTGGGTGGGAGACCGCTGGGAATATCAGGTGCCACAGTGGGGCGCCGGAGGTAAAAACTGTCATAGTCTGTAGGCAAGACACATAACCCACATTACATAGTAAGTGCTTAGTGCTTAGCCCTTAGTGCTGTGTGTGTGAGTGCGTTGATGGTGGTCGGAGGGGCCAGCGGCGCAGATCGGCAGCCTCACTTCCATCAGTCTGTCCCAGGGCAGCTGTGGCTACAATAGTAGTTTACCACCACCGAGCGTGGAGTGAACGAATAATGCATTGTTAAGTGCTTTGGGTGCAATGAAAGGCGCTATATAAATCCAATGATTAATTTATTAATGAATTAATCTATGTTAGTCTGTCAGAGACTGAGACCAGTCATTATGTATGAAGGCTCAGCAGCCACTGTCATCCATCAGGACACTGTGCAGTTTTATCTGCCTTTAAGTGTGAAAGTTGATGAAATCATGGCTGTGAAGCAAAAGTCACTCTGCTTTGATGTATGTAGCTTGGTAATTCTGGTATTAATACTCAGAGCTCATATGCTCTGGGGAGACTTACTTGGGACACCAGAAGGTTGCTGGTCAGTAGCCAGGGCAGGCCTAGGTCCTGTCCTGTTCTATCTGTTGTAACAAAGAATAAACCTTTTTATGTATTTCGTAGCTCACCAAGGCTTTGCAAATAGATTATCATCAAGATATATATATATATATATATTCCACAACTAAATTAATTAACAATTCATTGTTAACATAATTAAAAATGCCTTCATATGTGAAAAGGCTGATTAAATACAATTCAGTCCAAACGCTCCAGGCAGCTAACTCACTCCATGCCTTGCTCTGCTGTGGTCTGTATAAAACCTTTATAATCCCAATACAGTAATTATTTGACTGATAAAAATGTTGATCGACTAAGACTCGAAAAGTTACAGGTACAATTTATGGTTATAGTTTTGCCCATTGACCTTGTATGTCCTGTGTCTCGTCTCCTTCAGATGAGCCATCTCCTCCTCGTGTGGGTGGGCGGGGCTTCACCAGGGACCCCTCACAGCTGCAGGGCTCCATGCTGCACACGTCACTGAGGAAGAGCTCCCAGGGCTTCGGCTTCACCATTATCGGAGGAGACCGACCAGACGAGTTTCTACAGGTCAAGAACGTGCTGCCAGACGGACCCGCAGCGCATGACAACAAGATCGCCTCAGGTAGGATTTAAACAGGAGACTGAGGTGGAGCTATAAGGTCTAAAACAGTGATGCTTTTCATACCAACTTCCACCTTAGATAATATTTAGCTTTCAGAGTACCACTAGATCTAAATCTCAGACTATATCAGGCCCAACTTATGGCTAAAATCAGCTTGAATGGGAGGCTGCTGGGAATACCAGGTGCTAAAGTGAGGCTGCAGTGCCTCTAGTCGAAAATTGTTGTTGGTGTTGTATCCTTAGGCAAGACACTGCACCCACCTTGCCTAGTATGAATGTGGTCAGTGAGTGTTGGTGGTGGTTGGAGCATCCAATTGGCTGCATATTTGGCTGCCTTGCTACCGTCAGTCTGCCCCAGGGCAGATATAAAGTGTAGCCTACCATCACCAACCGCAGCAAAGTCCCAATAACATACACATTTTAGGACTGTTTAAATGCTAAGCATGTTTTCCACTGAAAGTTTACTCATACCTTCATGTTTTAAATTCACTAAAAGGACCATATGTACATGTACATGTACATCAATACTGAACAAAATCATCAGATATTTGAATGAAACAGTCAGGATTCCCATTACACAGATATTGATTGCTCTGTGTGCAGAGATGCATTTGAACAGTGTAATCATTTTCAGATGTTAATGTCTTTCCCTGTGACAGTGAGGGAATTGGTTATACAGAAAGTAATTCATTTAATTGGGTTATAATAGCATTGTGCTGACTGTAACTACTTTATACTAGAGCGGCTCTGATTCTTGAGGCTTGTAGCATGTTCCTTTTGGCCTCAGTGTGTGATACGGAGCTCATTTGAGGAGTGATGCTGCAGAGTGGTGCACAGAGTGTATTGATCGTGTGTAGGTGGGCTGAGTCTGGCCCTGAGCCAAACCACCGTCAGCATTTCAGGGCATCTACGGCCATCTGACCCAGGCCAAAGGCTGTGGGCTGCTGCTTTATAGAGAGAAGATGAAAGCTCGAGAGGGAGAGACACGATTTTGCTCCTGTTCCCTGCATGAATTTCACACGAGTGTAGGAGAAAGAAAAATATACTTTATATTTTAAAGGTGCACAGTGTAACTTTTCTAGAGGAGACCAAAACCACCCTCTTGTCTACATGGAGATTGATTTGCCTGAAATGATCCACAGTATGGTATTTTACTTATATATCACTTTATTTGTATTATTTATTTAACAGGGCTCCAGCCTAATGATTTGAGCTGGTTGCAGCGGTGTGCCTAAGATTTTCATTTGGGTGCACCAGAACATGATTTGGGTGCCCCAAAACCCTCTGCTTATTTAAGCCATCGTAATATATTGTTTTATGTATTCAAAGTGGTTTATTGTTTTATGTATTCAAAGTGGTTTATTTCATCAAATAACATTAGGAATTTACCTTATCTAAAACGGAATGAGTTTGAAGCCTATAAGTTTAATTAATAAAAAGCTATTAAATAAATATTGGCCTCAAAAACTAGTCGGAGTGAGAGGTCTGTGCTTCTAAGGATCTTTACAGTTCGCTAGAGCATGTGCACAATGAGATCTCTTATTTTCAGTTTCAGTAGTTGATATTTGATGTCTTTTGCCGTCTAGTTTTATTTTCTTTTTCACCTCACACATCGGCCGCCTCATTTAAGTAACTAAACACAGTGTGAAGGATCTACAAGTTTGATGCTGCTCTTTAAAGGTAAATACTGTGTCTCCTTCACAAATACCTCTGTGGTGCATATAAAGCTCTGTGCATCAGAGCGTGATCCGAGCACATGCTTCAACATCTGGGACTGGCTTTAGTGATCTGGTCAGAGGTGAGGGGAGAGCGAGTGATTTTTTTCTTCTCTAGCAGTCAATTAAAAATTAATTTGTGTGTTCCACATTATTTAATCCATGTTTTGTGGAGAGGGGACACAGGAGGACAGATCCTCATCACATGTGATGAGGATCTGTCAGGTGCACTAGTGCACCCAATTTTTTGTCTCACTGGGCAAAATTTTAGGCACATTTGTTCCCAAACTGGTCACACTCTGGAGCCCTGTTTAAGTGTACAGTATTTGATAGGGACAAGTATAACATTTTAGCCAAGGCTAATTTTCGATGTCCATCTCTACCTGGGCTTTTACATAAAACACAAAATATCTTCATATCTTCATAGAGACAAGCAGATAACGCCATTTTGATTGATCTCTACATGCTGCCGTTAGGCCAGTTAATACGCAGTAATAATGTGTCCTACCAACTATGCAGATGACACTCAGTTCTGTGTCTCACTGGCAGCAGGTGAATATGGACCAGTGGATTCACTGCATCCAACAGATCAGTGTGTGGATGCAAAACAACTTTCTCCAGCTAAACTCAGACAAGACTGAAGTCATAGTCTTTGGCCCACAGAAACATAGAGAAAGTGTCAGCAGTCACCTCCAGCCTCTCTCTCTAAAACCTTCTAATCAGGCTGGAAATCTAGAGGTAATAATGTACTCAGACTTGAACTTTAACAGCCACATCAAATCATTCTGCAGCTTTTTACCGTCTAAAAAACATTGCAAAAATCAAACATGATTTTAATGTCTTTCTTAATCTGTGAAGCACTTTGAATTACTTTGTTTATGAATTGTGCTATACAGATAAACTTGCCTTGCCTGTGTGCACTGTACAGGGTTATTGGGTATTTAGATGGAAACAAGCTCTGAGCTAAATCCAGTGTATTTACACAACATGCTGTCCCACTCACATAAATACACAAACTAAACTAATTGATTTTTTTGCTTGTCTTTTTCAGGTGATGTGATTGTGGACATCAATGGGCTGTGTGTTCTGGGGAAGACTCATGCAGATGTGGTGCAGATGTTCCAGTCCATCCCCATAAACCAGTACGTGGACATGGTTCTGTGCCGAGGCTACCCTCTGCCGGAGGACACCAGCACCAGTGAGGACGCAACAGGGCAGCTCGCATCCAAAGAGCCCTCCCCCTCGCCAAGCTCCACCCCCCAGGACTACAGCACCACTGATGGTAGGCCACCATAATTATGAATTATACTATTTTTATCAGTTTTATTTATACTATAACTATAATAAAGAAATAATAATATACCCTATTAGAACATAACTTAAGTGCTTTGTTTTAGCTTCGTTCCATTTAGAGTTTTATTTGGGGGGATAATCCTGCTTTAGGGTTACTGTGTCAGTGGGATCAATTACTTTCAATATTATCATTTATTGTCTATATTTTCTTAAAGAACACATATCATGCAACATTTTTTAGACTTTTTAACCATGTTATATTGTTGTCCCCTGGTCAAAAACATACCTGGAGTTGTATTTTGTTTCATTCTCGCCTGTTTGATTAATCCATTAATCCAAAGTCGGGAGCTCTCAAAAATGGTCAGTTTTGGATAGATAAAATGCCAGACTTATCCAGCGCAGTTTTTAAGCCCATAAACCATCACCGTACTCATTCTGAGGTCTATTTGTGTTCACAACAAACTACTTTCTAAATGTTAGTACCCGCTACTGACAGCAAGGGAAGCCTCAATGCCTAAATGCCTCTTTGGAAACACGGGTGAGGTTTATAAAGTATATTTTCCAAAAGCAGACATGATTTTAAGTTAGAAAATGTGAAATACACATCTCCAAAGCATGTTTAAAAGAGAATTAGAGCCAAGTATGGATAATATATGTCACACTTCAAAATGTGTTCGTAACAGGCCTAACTGACGGAGCAACACTGTCCAGACAATCTGCTACTGTGCCCCCCATGACCAACGGAGGGCGCCACCACCACCACCACACGCACCACCATGCCCCTCCCCACAATGACGGCCCGGACCCCACACTGCTGCAGCCCGAGCTGGTCAGTGTGCCCCTGGTCAAAGGCCCTGGAGGTTTCGGTTTTGCCATCGCAGACTGCCCCTTGGGTCAGAAGGTGAAGATGATCCTGGACGCGCAGTGGTGCCGCGGGCTGCTAAAGGGAGACGTGATAAAGGAGATAAACAGACAGAACGTACAGACCCTCAGCCACTCTCAGGTGGTCGACATCCTCAAGGACCTCCCCGTGGGCAGTGAGGTGCATGTGCTGGTGCTCCGAGGGGGTAAGATTTACTAAGTCTACTGTCACTTGCAGAAGAGGGTAGAGTAGCCTAAAATTGTACTCAAGAAAGAGTAATACAACTTCAAAATAATATTATTCTCTTACCTATTATAAGTAAAGTAAGTTAAGTAAGTATTTGGGGAAACTATCACTCAAATAAGAGTAACTTAAAGCTACCACTTGTAAATTAATACATTTTTTGTCAGTAGGTGGCAGATGTGAAACCTCTTCCCCCCTCACCTGGCCTTTGTTCAGCTCACCTGTGCTCTCTGGTCGTCTTCTGTCAGGCCAAACCTGCCACACTATCAGACAGCAGTAACGTAGATATCTAGTGGTGATATGTGAAAATACAACAGGGCCAGGTCGGCCAGTCTAATTACAAAGAAGGACTATAAAGAGTAACTGTGTGGATCTAACATCTGATTTAAAATGTGTTAATGTAATTAACTGACAAGACCTTAAGCAATGCACACATTCTGGTATTTTCAAAGGATAGAAAACAAAAATGAGGCAAAACTAAGTTAACAAATGTTGATTTGAGCACAAATGTTCAAATGATTTAATACTGTCAACATAAAGTTTTGTAGTCCGTATAGTACAAAATTTCTTTTAAAAGTTACTCAAGTAATTTTAACTACTGGTACTACCCACCTCTGGTCATGGGACAGTTTGGAGTCCAGTGTCTTTAATGCCTTATTACGAACACAGGTGTAAAAATAATGACTTCAAAATAAAACCTGTCCTTTTTTCCTGAATCACACCTGGATGAGTCTACATCAGTTAATCTGATATTTACACTGAGCATCTTACCTCTCTTCTCATGGCGTAATGAAAACAACGTATAAAATTAACCAGGATAAAAGAATGACATCACACTCAGGCACACAGGTCTTCCCAATGTTAAATAAAGCAATTTCACACTCGGCTCCACAGTAACTCTGTCTCTCAGCATGCGCCTTCCCAGAGAGGGACAGTCAGAGGGATGAGTCAGTCTCAGATTAAAGTGCATATGGCAGGTTTTCATGTTTTTAGAATTATCACTGGCTTTGGTGAGATCTGTAAGTTCTTAAACAGAATAACTGTGCCAAGTATGTCACCAACACAGAACATCTGAGTTTAAACCTACATTTAATTATTTTTATTAGTCTAATCATAACTAGTGTGCAATTTATGTTTGTTTGTTTGTTTGCTTGGTTGGTTGTTTTGTTTTTTTAACTAGACAAGTTATATTTTTGATTGAATGTTTAAACTGCCAGAATTGCATATCAATTCTGGCAAACATGCATTTTGGATGGAAAATTGTGTTGATGACAATTTAGAACTCGCCGCTGCTTCCGGTATTTCTGTCCTTCTCTTTTCAACTTTTTTTTTCCCCACAAACTTCCTCTTAACTGATGATAAATATTTACCGCAGGTACTATCCCACTAAACCAAATCATGATTAGAAAAACATGAAAACCCGTCGTATGCGCTTTACAGAACGAGGGCGTCGGAGGACAGGAGAATAGGAGATAATTGTGGCCTTCGCGTGGCTTCCTCTCCTTTGACTTTACTGCACTGCACCAGCCCTGGTTTCACATCTCCCACATTCAGATGCAGTCAGCTGTGCTCCGAGCTCCCGGGGCTCTCATCCTCAGTGAGCTAACTGCCTAAGCGTGTGGGCGAATCTCTATGTCTTTTATGTTCTAGGTTCATGTGCTGGGCTTGGAATAAATATGATTCAGGCGTTTGTTGCGCTAGACGAGTGTAGTTCCCCTCAGGTGCCTTCAAGATTAGGTTAAAGGGCGTGGATTATGTTAAAGGGGCATTGCGTAACTTTTCTGGTGGAGCTTCAAGGATTAGAACGTGCTGACATAGATTAGTACGGGGGAAATGTTTTGAACTCCGGAGACTGCTTTGCTTGGAATGTTTCATTGACCTGTTTTGCATGTATTCAGTTACGTATGTTTTTACTGCTCAAAAATACATTGAAAAACACGCATTCGTACTGTGAGCATGGCTGTGAGCGGGGTCGCCTTTTCGCAGATCTGACGTGCAACTCGGCTCGTTGCCGTCACTTGCTTGTCACAGTGCAAATAGGTTGTAGAAGTTGATTGCCCTGCTCTACTGTGTAACATTCTAGGCAAAGCAGTAACATCTCCACGGAGACAAGCAGGTGGCAGACCCTCGACTGGAAAAGTGACCTTTTTTTTAGCTCTTAACCACAGTTTCACCTTAATATGTCAGCATGTCTGTGTCAGATGTTGTAATGCTTGACGCTCCTCCGTGTTTTTAAAGTCCCCATTCGTTCACCAGTTACGTCAGAGCTGAAATCGGCTCCACTGCGTAGTTTGGCAAGATTGACCATAACTATCCTAGTTTTTAGCTTTTCACGAAGTTTACAAGTTCACTTTTCAGTCCGCTAGCAGATGCAGTCTTGGTGTCCACTTTTGCCGTTTCATATAATCAATTTTCAGGCCAAGTAAGACTTAAAAATTCATACATTATTTCAAGTTATACAACAGGCTCAAAGTAGTTGAAAAAGTTTGAAAAATGCATAATTGCTATAGGACCTTTAAAGTAACTTCCTATCTAAATGTCATATTAAATGATGGCCGTATGCACATTATCAGTCTGTGCTTGTTGTTTTAGTTTGAATTATTTCAGTCTAGCTTGAACGATAGAAACATGCGCTGTCAATGGCATTTCTCTCACTGCCAATGGCATTTACAATAGATTAATCAAATCTCCCAGAATCCTGTGGTAAACCGCATTCAAAACAGTATGGACTCTTATTCCATTAGAAAGTAACATCGAGAGCTGAGGAGAGAAGAGAGGTGAGGGATTGACGTATTTCTAAAGAATAACAAACATTTGGCTTGGTTTGCTGACAGAAGTGCATGTTTTCTTGTGGCTTAGGGTCAAGTCTGTTTTTCTCACAGAGCTTTGGCGCGAGTGAGAACGTAAGCGCTGTAAATTGGTCTGTACTGCCCCCTACTGGTAAAGCTGTGTCACGACTCAGGGCGCATTCACGCTTGTCCTGGTGTTTTGAGCCCAGTTTAGGCCTGATGTAGACTTGATTTGGTCCTGTTCTAGTCCTGGTTAGATTATTAATAATAATCATTTCTCTTTTCTGTTTCAACAGGTCAGACTTCTCCGGTGAAGTCTCTAAAACTGGTAAGCAGTACTTTTTTTTTTTTCTTTGTTTTTTTTTTTTTTTTACTTTTTTTATTTCTCAGTTTTTGTTTAGGAATATAGCAACATTTTAAAATCTCTATTTATTATTATTTAAAGCTATGCAAAATTAAGGTATAGTCTGTTCAATATAAACAGCTGCGAGAAAAGCTGATTTAAAGGTGCACTCTGTAACTTTTCCGGTGACCTGCTTGTCTACATGGAGATATTACTATGTTTTTAATATTCCCTACTATGTCAATAAACGTATCAGTCTCCATGGAGACAAGCAGGTCAGCCGGGTCAAGTAAGAATGCACGTTTTTCAAGGTCTTTCTAGCCGTGAAAATACCTGCAATGAAATGAATGCAAGACGGTTTAATACCAGACTGTGGAACATTCCAGGGAAAGAAATGATATATTTCCATGGAGACAAAGTAAAACAAACTTGCAGTGTAATCTTCAAATAATGGTGTAATATGGTGTGATATGTCTGCACTTTTGTAGTTAGTTAATTGTACAGTGCACTCACATTTGTCCAGTACTTAAACCTCAACCAAGACATTTACAACATGTTTTAGCACTTTAATATATTTTAATATCGTCACGGGGATAGTCCAAAAATATATAAAGATATGATTTTATCCATATCACCCTCCCTTACCCCCATTAAATCCCGCTTGAATGTTTAGCAGTTCATTTTCTTGGCACAGCCGTTTAAGATGACACGGCTTGTTCAACAGCTTGTTCTTGTATTACTTCACTGCACCAGAGACAGGCTTAGTCACAGGGGCTTTCAGTGTCTCCACTAAAAGATTATTTGGGCGCTTGGCTGTGCTAAATAGACTTTCTTTATTAAAAACTTTGCCAAATTAGTAATAACAAACACATGTATTTCCTAATAACTAAAGCTACACATTTGCAAGACTTTCACAATATGACTCATGAGTGGGACACTGTAAATGTCACAAGACTATAAAAAGATTGTCAGGTTTATGTAATATTACAAAAAGCATTACAACTGTATTTAACAGAGATTCATATCAGTTTTTAAAAATCAAATTAAAATGTAAGGTATTCTCTATATGTGTTTCTTGAGCCTGTAGCACACAAAGAGACAGGAAGTGGTTGTTGATACAGCTCTGAAAACACCGAGTCACAACGCACACTGCCAAAGTACTGACATAAAACATTAAAAATAAGCATTAACTATGTACATAAGACATAAAACTAGTTGAGTGAGGCTTTCTTGTGATAAAAAAATAAAGATGGCAGTAGTGGGGTAAGAAAATACTGATTATAAAACGTATAGTTGGGTTATACTGCAAATGATTCTTTTCTGCTAAAAACGATACCCAGATACCGATCCATAATAAAACTAGTATCGAAAATACTCATTTGAACAAGTAATACTGAAGAATTGTTGTGTACTGTGGCCACTATGGTTCAGCACTTTGGTCAGCTGCAGTTGTTTTTTGTTATAGAAATAAAGTTTCAGTTTTATAATGATCTATATCAGAGCTCGTTTAAGACCACATAATGATTAAACTACTGTCATATTGAGTTGGAAATTATGTTGTATGAAAAAAGAGTATTTTAAATGATAAGTTTTGTTTTGAAAATGTTTAGAGTATCAAGCCTTTTCTGTAATCAAGCTGAAACAGTAGAAATGAACCTTCATCACTTTTTTCTGCTACAGATCACTGCCCCAATGTCCCAGTCCACATCCCAGACGTCTCTCCCACAGTCCAACCACTCTGGAGCCCACTCCGGATCCCACCCTAACACCCACCCTAACACCCATAACGCCCCCCATAGCGCCTCCCACCCCACAGTTCTGCCGGTGGCTCAGCCCGTACAGCAGGTGCAGCATATGCAGAGGCAGGAGGTGACCAACAGCTCGGAGAATATAAACCACACAGAGGTGCCCCCCATCCCCATCCAGGTCCCAGTGAACAACCTACGGTCCACCTCCCCCAAACCAGACGCCTCCGAGCTCTACCTCAAGTCCAGAGCCCTACTGGACAGCAAACGTGAGCGCATCTCTGACCTACTCTCATTTAACTTGTACATTTCTTATCAGTGTATATAGTTAATTCACAAGAAAAGTCTGCTTAATCTGCTTAAAAGTGTTTAAGATCCAGATTTTACTTTTACTTTTTGAGAGCAGGTATCTGTACTTTCTACTCCACTACTTTTTTAACTGGACTGAAAGTAAAAAGTACTTTTCATATGATTTGAGGAGTTATTTTTACATCCTGACTAAAGTTTTTGAGTTCTGGGTTCGGCTTTGAGCAAACCAAAATAAAAACACAAAATTTGTGAGGATAACTAAGTAATTGAATGGTATTGCTACTGTTGACCAAATCTGTATCATGTTTTAATCAATATCACTACATTTAACACTTGTGTGAAATACTTTTACTTTTTACTCTTAAAGTACATTTTTAAATGGGTACTTATGGGTACTTTTACTTACTGAAACAAGGTGATAAGAATTATTTTTCGAAATTCTCTGCACAACCCCTTAGATTTTTGATCACATAATAATAGTTTTGTGGTTCACAGAATAAAAAACAAAACTTGAGAGTTGTTCAAACCTTCTCATGTATGTAATCGTTTTTCAAATGACAAATAGAGAAATATTGATAATCTAATGCACTGGTTGCCAAACTGTGGTACATGTACTGCTGGTGGATTAAATACTTTTACCTTGGCCTTCTGGGAATCTCTTTTTGGCAATTTTAGAACTGGTTTATATCTGATTTAGTCCTGGAATAATCCAATTTTAGACCTGCAAACCCTGCTATAGTCCAAGTTTAGTCCTAATTCAGAAATAGTTAAACATTTAAACCTGGTTTAGTCCTAGTTTAGTCCTGATTTTGCAGTAGCTTATAGTTTACATTAGGGAGTACTTCAAAAGCCAAGTATGTTCTGTGGTGATACAACATTTGAGAAGCTAATAGTTTTGTGTCTAGTGTAGATGGCTGGTTTTATCTGATATTATTTCATCTAAATGGGGTTATTGGGGTACAGCCTCTCCCATTGCGCTCATTTATAGCTGTTTTTTTTTTTTTTTTTTAATTTTGTAAGCTTTATGAACTGTGTTATACCATATGCTATGCAGTTGTTTTTGTTTTTGGTGGTTATTTTTTTCCATACGTTGTTCGTGTCTTTACGGCATTTTTGTTTTGCCTATCGCAGCTACTCTAATAATAGGTTCCACGCTCATTATTTCCTCACAATATGAAAATGAATGTAAAATCTTGCTAACAACGCCTGCGGTCTCTGATGCTGCCTATCGTAGAAGTTTAAAATAAGCACATTTCTATTTGTGTCATTTCTGCAGCTCCAAACACAAAGGACTTGGATGTTTTCATCAAAAGGAACCAGGAGTCGGGGTTTGGCTTCAGAGTGCTGGGAGGGGAGGGCCCAGAGCAGCCGGTATGAGACACGCTCACAATTAGCACTGCACCAAAGGAAAACTGAGCAATACTTCTTTATATAACATTCGTACACAGACTGTTCACTTAATATTCAAACAAACATGCTGCCTATATGTGTTTAATCCTAACACGTATTTAGAGCTACATGACAAATATCAGCACTACAGTGTATTTTTAGTTGCAATACGTTTCTGGTGGAGGGTCTGTTACCAGCTTGTCTCCACGGGGATGTTGTATCTTTGTCTAAAATGTTCCATAGTATGCACAGTTACAGTCCAGATCTGTGGAGAGGCAACCCCGTTCACACTAAGAATGTATGTTTTTCAAGGTATAATGAAACAAAAACATCTGTATCGGAAATAACGCATAATAGATTCATTTAATTTCACATGGAACATTCCAGTCAAAGTAATAACATCACCATGGAGACAAGCAGCTGTCATACCCTCCACCAGAAAAGTTACGTAATGCATTTTAACCCCTGAAGTTAAATACATTTTTTACCCTTAAGGTTCAATACCATTTTCGACCAATGTATTCTGTCGTGTCCTTAGACAAGACACTACACCTGCCTTATGTGTGAATGTGGTTAGAAGAGCTGATGGGGCAGATTGGCAGCCATGATTGAGTCAGTCTACCCCAGGGAAGCTGTGGCTACAGGCTACAGAAGTGGAGTGAATGAATAATGCATTTTGGGATCTGGAAAAGCGCTATATAAGACTAATGCGTATTTCTAATGATTTTTATATAGAATCGTGCAATTCATGAATGTAAGGCTATAACACAATGTACTTCCTATATATATTCATGTTCATAGATGTTCCATATTATCCTCCTCGGCCCTGTCCCTCCTCACACTCTCTGTCTTTATATCTTTTTAGGTGTACATCGGTGCGATTGTTCCTTTGGGTGCTGCAGAGAAGGACGGGCGTCTCCGAGCGGGTGACGAGCTGCTGTGTATAGACGGGGTCCCGGTCAAAGGAAAGTCTCATAAACAGGTCCTGGAGCTCATGACCAACGCGGCGCGCAACGGACAAGTCATGCTAACTGTGCGCAGGAAGCTGGTGCACGCGGGTACGACGTTCACTTTCTAATAAGGGTCATAGTGAGACAAACAAAAGCAGTTTGGTGCACTTTTGAAGATGAATGATTTTATGAACTACTGAGAAGGTAGATGCAACCCCGGCAAAAGTGTTGAAGCTGATCATTTCTATCTGGCCTATGGTCAGTTGGAACCCCAAAATTAGACAACACTGACCAAGGACTCAACAACAGTATGCAACTTGGGATAGTATGATACTTTTTAACTGTCTGACTGTTTCACGATGATTAAATTTAATGGTCTGGCATCCGGAATACACACTTACTATATACTATACTATACGAAGATGTGAGTCTGGACAGCGGTGAATCTCCTTGAGTTCAGATGGGCGTGATTGACAGGTGGATTAGCCAATCAGGGACATGCATGGTCTGTCCATAACGAAAAAAATAAAGGAAAAAAATATCACAGGGGACGGAAAAACATTGCGGATTTTTGCAGAATCAATGAGCAAAGCGCTAAACTCTGTTAGTCTGAGGTAAGATAAATTAGATTTTATTTGTAAATCATAAGTAACCAATGAGCTCCTCCATCAATGAAAAAAACAGTTCTGATTGCATCACGTTGGTCGGGCTTGAGACGCAACGGAGGACATGAAGACCAGACTGATATCAATATAAAAAATACAGAGGGATATCATTCTGGATTTGCCAGGCAAGAAATGTAATATTTATAGCAGTAAGAAAGTTATGCGTTTAATGAAAATAAAATGTACAACAACTAGTATTGAAAAAAAACAAATATAAATAAATAATACCTTATTTATTTAACAGACAGTCAATGAAATAAGGACGAAATGCTTTTTGATGTTTGGTTTGCTCTTTATTCCATTGGCTTGGATAATCATAGTTATCACAACAGTTTGATATGCATCCCTACAACAGCAGAGATGACAGACCTCTGCGTATGCTTCTTTCTGCACCAGGAGTATTTAAGTCTCTCTAAAATTTTCCAAAAAGAACTTTAAAACTTAATTTTCCAGCCATTGTCTGGATTAGTATGCTAACGGAAACCTTCTGAGCCAAGCTTTGATCTGCGATTCTCCAGCTAATCCTTTAAATTTGTTCTGGATGAGCGTCTTGTGCTTAAATAAATAAAGTTCCGCTTAAATTGACTTTGGACGCTCAGGCGAAGTAGATGGATTCCCCCAAAACACATCTTGGAAATGCATTTCTCATTCCTGCATTTTTGGAATTGGGTGCAAGGGCATGAAGGACATAGAGTAGATATAGAAAAACAGCACAAAGCAATAGCAGCATTCAGTCTTGTTTACTCCCACAAATAAATAAATGGTCCATAGAACGATACAAGTACTTTTGAAATGACTTGGGGGGTTTGATGTATTGCAACAACAGTGGTTGAATCACATTGCAGAAATCAGACATCAATCTTCTATGGGCTTTTACATTTGGTTTTAGAAAGAGATTTCCCAGATGCAAAATGACAAAAATGATACTCACTCAAATAACTCAACAAACAGGATGAAGAGAGATGGAGGAGGAGAGGAACAACTGAAACAACGAGTTATGCGGTGTGTGTTGTGTTTGAAAAAGCAGAGATAGTACAGCTTGTTTTTCTTGTTGAAATAAATCATGAACTTGAGCAGCAAGATTTAATAAGCAAATTGAAAATTATGTAAGTAACATTTTTTCCTCTCAAAACAACAAAATATTCTGTATAAAACCAGCCAACCCTGTAGTTTAGACCTCTGAAAACTACCGGATTTGCATTGCTCTTCAGACAAATTGTATTATTTCCCAAAATTCTGTGGCCCCATTATGGACTTGAAACGTAGGGTAGAGATGTTGCAATGTCAGTTATGTTATGATTGTATGAAGAACACGTTACTATTTTCAGTGGTGGATGAAGTACTCAATATTGTTACCGTACTTAAGTAAAAGTACAGATACAGTATCAAAGTATCACATGAAAAAATATATTTAAGTAAGTATTTAAGGACCCGTTTTAAAATGTACTTTAAGAGTAAAAAGTAAAAGTATGGTATTTCACACAAGTGTCACACATTTATTAAAGTGTAAATGTAATGATATTGTTTTAAAAATGATACATATATTTAATGTCTTAATTTTTGTTATGAATTTTGTGTATTTATTTTTGGTAAAAATAACCCCTCAAATCATATGAAAAGTACTTTTTTACTTTTCAGTCCAGTTCAAAAATATAGTGGAGTAGAAAGTACAGATACCTGCTCTCAAATGTAGTGAAGTAAAAGTAAAAAGTATCCACTGTAAAATGTACTTAAGTGAAGTACATATACCTAAAAATTCTACTTAAGTACAATACTTTACTACTTTTACTTCATTACCTTCCACCACTGACTATTTTACAATTATGATGAACTTTGGAAAATGCATTACGAAATCCTTTAATCATTCACAACAACCAAATATGTACATTTTCTTTTTTTTATTTTATTCAGATTTCAAAGGATACAGTTTTACAGTACAGAATACAGTATAACACATATTAAAAAAACAAAACAGAAAAACAAAAAACATTGTAGCATCAAACCAGGGTGTAAAGGATCCTCTATCAGTTGATCTCTCCCAAGGGCACTCATATTATTCAACTCTGCACTTACACAAAGCAACAACAAGAAAAGAAAAAGTTCAAGGCAAAATTTCAAAACTTAAGGGAATTTTAATATTCAATACTTCATCTATGACATTTTTAATTTCAATCCAGTACTGGATGATTGAGGGGCAACCCCAACAGATGTGGAAGTGATCTGCTTTATCGGCACCACAGGACCTCCAGCACTTTGTATCTACAGACTTTCTCACTGCCGGGGTCAGAAAAAATCGTATTATTACTTCCAGCCATAGTCTCTCCAAAACAAAGAGCTGGTGGTTTTCCATTGATATGCACTTATTTGTTCCCAATCCTCTCCCAAAATTATAATTACTTTACTACTCAACTCTGATTTAGAACTATATGCATTTTATTAACCAAAATTTGTATTTTTTCTGACATAAAAGTTGAGTTTGAGCTTGATTACATCATTACTGAATAAATGTTGCAGATTTCTTTGGGGTGTCCTTGCTGTTTGTACTTGTGACATTAAAATCTATGTTATGATTCATACCAAAGTCTAGACTAATCCTGATTAATCCCTTTTTTAGAGTATATTGTCTTGCAGTAATTAATAATAATTGAATCTATTTGCCAGGGCAGTGCTCATTTCCTTCTTGTGTCGTGTTTAGGTTAAAAGTTCATAAAAATTTGAAAAGACAATAGACGACTTACACTATCTGCCCTCTGTCAGATGGATCAGCAGAGGAGGACAGTGGAGCTTCCCAGCCCCAGCGCGTCGCCTCTGCTCTGGTCAGCAGTTCTCCGGTGGTCCCTCGTGTGGACGTGTCCAACGTGGCGCCCCCCTCTGGACGTTCTGAGAGCTTCGACGTGAACCTGACCCGCAAAGACCATGAGGGGTTCGGGTTTGTCATCCTCACCTCCAAGAACAAGCCGCCCCCTGGAGGTAAGGGACATTACGACAACTGTTTTACTCAACTTGTCAACTTTACTTATTTTATTTTTTATGTTCTTGTTATACCATAAGTTATCTTGCATGTTTATAGGGTTAGAAAAGGAAATTGGAGCAGTGTACAACGTTCTGATTTCTGAAACCTAATTAGTGAATTGGTTTTCAATCACCCTGCCTGGATAAATAAAGGTTAAATAAGTCAGTATGACGAGTGAACATGCCGTACACATGCATTATTCATTCACTTATTCTATTGTGATTAATTTTGCAGCCTTAATCGGGATCAAACCACCTCCGTTCACTTCTTTTATGCAATTTGAAATTAAAATGGCACAGTGCAATTCATTTGAATTTAATTTGAGTTTGAGATTCAGCCATTTCTAATAATCAGCTTGGGTCGTTTTAGTCGAGAGATCTACAGCCAATTCTCTGTCAGTAAAAGATTGTGGTTAAGACTTAAAGGACCCATATTACGCTAGTTTCTGACCTATGTTATTATGTTGTTTCATTCACACGTTAAACACACAAACTCTGCATATTTAGAGTTCTTCTCTCAAACAGAAAACGCTCTGTTCCACCTTGTGATGCCATGTGGTAATACAGGAAATGCTCCACTGTGTTTTTAAACTCCATACTCCTTCACTAGAATCATTTGGATGATTTCAGCCCTGGAATTGCCAATCTTCACTGAACTAAAGGTAAAAGGTAGATGTTAACTTGAAAACTATCACTACATGACATCAGAAGGTGGAACAGAGCATTTTGAGCTTTGGAGATGTAGACAGACTAATAATGCAGGATTATTCAAACATGTGTGAATGAAACAAAACACAACTGTAGATATGTTTTTGAGGAAGTAACAACATTATAACATGGGTTAAAGCTCAGAAGAGTCACTTTTATGTAATATAGGATCATTAAAGAAAAAATGGAACTATCTTTTATGTTAAATGACAAACTAAAATAAAATCATGACTGATCACAGTGAGGAAATTGAATGTAATAATAATAATTGTGTTTCTGTGTTTCAGTCATACCCCATAAAATCGGACGCATTATTGAGGGCAGCCCGACAGACCGACTGGGCCAGATGAAAGTGGGAGACAGGATTTCTGCCGTGAACGGCCAGTCCATCATCGACCTGTCCCATAACGAGATCGTGCAGCTCATCAAGGAGGCGGGGAACTCTGTCACCCTCACTGTGGTACCAGAGGATGGTACGTAAACGTGTGAAATAGCCTTTGTAATCTGAAAGAGACACAACTGTTTGGATTTTAATTGAGAGCTTCGTTTTGACTTGCCTGTTTGTTTACCTGCATTGTGTGTTATTGTCTGTTTAGTTGCCATTATTTTTTGCTAGAGGACAGGCTAGGGTTGTGCAATTAATCAAATTTTAATGGAACCAAGATCCAATCGTTTCTAATCGTCAATTATAAGCTTGGGTTTTCTTAATGGAGGGGTCTACAGCCAATCCTCTGTCAGTAAAAGTTTAGTTTAGAGGAATAAATTGGACTTTTAAATGGTACTGAATAAAAGCCTGTCTTGTTTTTGTCCATGAGCAAAAGATTGGAAGCCATATTTAATTGTTTTTATAAAGAAAAAATGAAATCTAATTTAAAATAGCGATACATTTTTTGCCCTTGAATAGGCGCAGTACAGACCATTCCTCACGAGGTGCAAATATGGTTTGCAACAAGAGGTCCTGGTGTTGGCTTTGTGGCACCGTAACTTATGAATATGTAATTAACAGTAGACAAGATGCTATGTGTGTATATGTGTAGTAATAAAAGTAAAACGATGACGTGCTGTGTTTGATTCTGTTTACAGAAAGCACTCCTCCGTCTGGTTCAAACTCGGCCAAACACAGCCCCTCAGCTCAGCACAGAGCCGTGGGCCAGCAGCCTCCCAGCCACCCAGACAGGTACACCCATATCTGCACATTCAAACAGTATGTAACTTTTCTGTTGGGGAGGGGGGTCAGCCACCTGCTTGTGTCCATGGAGATGTTAGAGTGTAGTGTTTTACAGTATGGTTTTAAGTGTGTCCATCGTATTTAGCAGCATTTATTTCAACAGTTTTAATTGCTCAAAAAGACCTCAGTTCACAATGTGAGTGAGGTCGCCTCTCCACAGATCTGACTTGTAACTTGGCCAGCTTGGAGACTTAAAAAAAAGTCGAAAGCCATACAGTGGAATATTCAACGTCTCCTTGTGGAAAAGCGGGTCGCAGAAAAGTTACTTAGTGCGCCATTAAAAACTAATGAAAAGGCTTTTGTTAATTCAAGTCACTGTATGGATAATTCTTTTGGTGCAGTGTAACTTTTAAATACACTCTTAACATACGGTTTTGCTTCTTGGACCATAAATTAACTCCAATCCCTATGAGGTCCATAACGTTCTCCCTTGGCTCTGCTCCACTTGTGATCGGGACCGACAGCAAATCCCCGGTGCATACGTTTGGACTGTGAAGTAAAGAAAGAGACGGAGATTATAATGTGGAGTACTGGGCAGCGCTTTGATCTGTCACTTTTAAACCAGATTACCTGTGTCAGACTTTTATAATCCTTCACAGCGGCGGGAATTCAGAGCACCCACGCACAATGTTCTATCTGCCTCATTTAGCCTCATGTCCATCCACTGCCCACTCTGCAAAACTCTACAAAACGTCTACATTGACTAAAATTACTTGTATTTGAAGTGTAAGTCTTATTTTAAAGGTGCACTATGTCATTTTTCTGGTGGTGTTTCCGCTGTTGTTTGTACCATGGAGATTTTACAGTTTTGCCTGCAACGTTTCACAGTATAGCATTAAACGTCTCTGTCTTGCGTTTATTCAGACTACCTTAAAATCGTGCATTTATGCTACGAGCAGGGTCGTCTCTCCACAGATCCGACCTGTAAATTGGCATAGCGCTGCTTGTCTCCGTGACGTCAGATAACTTCAGTGCCATACTGTGGAACATTCTAGGCAAAGCAATAATATCTCCATGGACACGAGCAGGTAACAGACCTTCCGACAGAAAAGTGACTGATTTGATTTGTTTATTTATTTATTTGTTTCATGACATTTAAGTGCAGTACAATTATCAGAGTAGTAACTGGAATCCTGGATGTTTAAGGTAAAGAGGACGTTTAAAAAAAAAGTTAGAAATGAATGAAACAAATGGCCGAGGTTGAGTAAGTAAATAAACCAAAACTATTTAAACCAACTCTGATTTGGTCATTTTAACTCATGGAGGTGATATTTTTACAGTGTAATCACCGGCCCATGCAGAGGTCAGACCAGGGCAGAGAGGCTGTAGGCAATGCAGTTGTTTTTAAACCATTTTTCTGATAACCAAAGCTGTTAAGAGCCTTAGATACAGTAGTGCAGTGTGTTATGTGATCACAGAGGCATTCTAATAAGACCAGCCAAGTGTTAAAGTACACGGTGTTATCAGCCACTGCCCTGTACAAGCAGAACTGCACTTTTGAAGGATTTGTAATGGTGTATGAAAGCAGTAAAATGAAGTCTGCTACTGTGGAGGTGCAGGAGATGGCTGGTGTTTACTTACACAGTATGACTACCCCTGCTGAGCACTTACCTGTTTATCGTCTACTGGACACGCACGCTCACGCATCAGTGACAACCTTTAAGTAAACTGTACTTTGAACGGTACTGACCTCCCTCTTCAAAACCTTCAAATCAGGCTAAAAATCATGGACTCAGATTTGAACTAACAGCCACATCAAATCAATAACATCTGCAGCTTTTTACCATCTTAAAAACATTGCAAAAATCAAAGGTGTACTGTCTAAACAAGAATGTAACGGCTTGTTCACTGTCCTCTAAAAACACATACAACTATTATGGTCCATAAAATATGTCATGCACTCCCATGTGTCATGTGAATGTGCCTCCAGTCCCAGTGCTGCTCAGGTCAGAGGTCACACAGAGGTCACAGAGGTCACAGGAGCAATGCATCACAGCTCCTGTGCATGGACACCCAGCTTCAACATGTGTGAGGAGGAGAGAAACCAAAAGCTCCAGTCAGATTCACGTATCACATATAGCCAATGTGAAAAGTGATGTGATGACAATGTGATGTGATAAACCTTTAGTTATGATGATTATTTATGTTTTGATTTGTTGTATTGTGATTTTAATGTCTTTCTTATTCTGTAAAGCACTTTGAATTACTTTGTGTACGAATTGTGCTATACAAATAAACTTGCCTTGACTTTTTTTGCAGAAACAGCGACTCCGAGCTCAATAACCTCTCAAGAGACACTGGGCAGATGATCACGTCAGGCCCCAAACAGGCAAGTCCAAAGTTACATGTGTAAATACGATCGCTATGTCAGTTACAGAGGTTCATTAATAGACATTGTCAGTATGAAATAAATAATAATAATCGTAAGTAGATATTTTTCCATTTTTATTTTTCGTTCAGCCCTGTGTTGTGTGAATGAGTATTATACCGTATATATACCGTATTTTCTGGAGTATAAGTCGCACCAGCCAAAAAAATGCATAATAATGAAGAAAAAAACATATATTTCACATATAAATCGCATCTGAGTATAAGTCGCACCCCCGGCCAAACTATGACTTATAGTCCGGAAAATACGGTATATATATTGCAGACATATACAGACATATGGACTTTAAGTAGAGCTATAGACCATCGTGATATAACGTCTGTGTGTGTGCAGGGCTGTTTCGTGGTGGAGCTGGAGCGCAGTCACAGGGGTTTTGGCTTCAGTCTCAGAGGAGGGAAAGAATACAACATGGGCCTGTTTATACTCCGACTCGCTGAGGACGGACCAGCGCTCAAAGACGGCAGGATACACGTGAGGATCTTTGGATTACTTCAGTTTTCCACCATCATCTATACACAACGCTAAACTATATATCCCTTTATATGTCCCCTTATGCTGACAGAGAAGACATTAAACGTTCTAGTTTTTCATGTGGATAGGCCCAGTAATTACAGACATATTACCATAAACAGGGTCACCAAATCTGCAAGCTGACAGTTAAAGGTGCACTATGTAACTTTTTTGGTTGAAGGTCTGTCACGTGCTTGTCTCCATGGAGATGTTATTTCTGTGTGTAAATTGTTTCACAGTATGCATTTAAACTCATGAATCCCAAGTGATTCAACCATTACTGCTCAGGTTGATAAAGAGGTGACCCCCGCTCACGCACAAGATTTTTTTGCAACACTTTTGTTCTTCTTGTGATGAGTATGAGTATAATGCCATACTGTGAAACATTCCAAGCAAAAACAAGAACATCTCCATGGAGGCAAGCACGTATTTTTGTAATATCTCATATATATTACTGGGCCTATCCACGTGATTCAAAAACTAGAACAAAGTTTAATGTCTTCTCTGTCAGCATAAATACACAAAAAAACAGCACCTTCTTGTTTTTCCACTGCAGGTTGGAGATCAGATTGTGGAGATAAACGGAGAGGCGACACAGGGCATCACTCACACCAGAGCGATCGAGCTGATCCAGGCCGGAGGCACCAAAGTCCACCTGCTGATGAGACCGGGCCAGGGCCTAGTGCCGGACCACAGTGAGTCCTGGGACCTCGCGTTTCCCATACAGAGCTGTGTGTGTGTGGATGCTTATAGACCTGTGCATGTTTGAACTGCAGCCTCTCTCTCCCATTTTTGATTGTGCTTTTATCTGCCTTGCTTTCAGAGGTGGGTAGAGATGATAAACATGTCTTCATTACATTACATACAAGTATTAGTAAAAGTTTTGATCAGAATAATTTCTCAAGTCAAAGGCAAACAACACAAACTGATTAGACATAAGATTTTTTTTGTTGATGCCATTAGACTGAAAACAAACCATAAAATTCTGGTATTTGTAAGGAGGAAAACAGCAAAGTAACAAACATTTTCCAAATTCCAAAAGCGTAAAGCCTCCTTCTTCCTTAAAGTTGGATATATTGTATATTGAGTATTGCTACTTCAGAACAATATAACTCAAAATATATAACTCTGCAAAAATATAAACATGGCATATGTTGTCCTATTAAAAAAAAAAAAAAAAAGTATTTTGGTGCACTTGGTTGGTTGCAACATTGGTGCAGTTGATAAGCATCCGCCTTCTGACCAGAGGCTTGCTGGTTTTAAATTGAAGTATTATTTTTTCTATTTTGCATTCTAAGTAATAATAAGGGAACACATTTATTTGTATAGCACTTTTCCAAATGATCATTACAAAGTGCTTTCCAAGTAAACTCAGTCCTACCCACCTCCGTAGCGTTTTGCCTGATTACTTCTGCTCAGCACGGCTCTCCCTCTCTGTCTGTGTCTCTCTTTCTCTCTGTCTGTCTCTCTCTTCTTCTCTGTCTCTCTGTCTCTCTCCCTCCTGTAGGTCTGAACTCTTCCACATCCTCCCTGTGCTTCTACATGAAACCAGAGCTTCACTAAAGACTGAGTCACTGCTTTTCTTGGTCTGTCCATAATAACTTTGGTAACTCTTTCAACACTCTTCTTCTTGTCAAGTGCCATTCAACTTTCACACCGCCCCCATCAGTCTGTGCACAGTAATAGACTTATCAGTACTATTAGAGTCCGGAGAAGTACTAGCATTTCAGCACTCGACTATTATGTAAGTGATCCTTAAAGTGATTATTTGGGTAAAGACAAAAATTGAAAAGGCTGTACTTGGTGATCCTAATGCAACATGCTGCCATTACTATCACTACAATCATTTATTAATAATACAAAGCCTGCGTAGAATGTTCCACAGTATGGCATTAAACTAATCTATTATTACCTGAAAAGTTACGCAGTGTACCTTTAAAATACTAAATGCATTTACAGTTGGTGAATATAAGTGAATTTATTATAGCTGAAAAAACGAGGGTCACACGAGTATCATGCCTGGATATACAGTATGGAGGTCTAAAAGAGCTATTCAAATTAAAATGTGAGCTTAATATGCGAAATAGGCGTATACAGCGGGAATAAAAGTAAAAAAAAGAATGTAATGTCATTGTGTCCCTGAGCAAGACCCTTCATTCACATTGGTTACTCTTGTCAACTGTTTGTGTGACTGCCTGGATGGAACCTGGAGGGGCATCTGGCATCCACCCATTTTCTTTCACTTATCCAGGTCGCGGGGGCAGCAGTCTAAGCAACTCCCAGAATTCCCTCATGCCAGACACTTCCTCCAGCTCTTCTGGTGGGAACCCAAGACATTCCCAGGCCAGCCAAGAGACATAGTCCCTCAAAAAAGCAAAATTTTTTCTCAGTTATTGTATTATTACTAACAAAGTATTTACTGGTTTCTGTGGCTGCTCAAGTGCTGCAAATAGAATAAACTGGTATCTCAACCAATTTAAACTTGAAGATATATAATCCCACTCTAGCAAGCAGGCGTATGTATACATTCTCTGGCATCATTTCTCTTCCTTTTTACAATCAAATAAATATAGATTTTGCTCCTAGAAATCCAAAAATCTCATTTCACCAAATTCCATCACTCTCTCTGTTTCTGTCTGTCGCATATTTCCTGAGCAGCTCTTATCAGACCTGAGGGAAAATTGAAATGCCACTATGTTAGCTCCTTTTGCATTGATTATGTCAGTGGATGAAACATAAACAAAACCAGTGTTTAGAAGCATTTTAAATTACTTTTGGGAGGTAGATTTTTCTTTGAGGTGTTAGTGCTTTTTGCATGTCACAGATTCATTTGCTAATTAGCTCGGCCAACAATTCACTCGCATGTGTAAGTAAAACAGACGATATGAACCCGCTCATCTGGTTTGCTTGTTTGCTCCAAAAGTATCCAATTAAAAGTTTATGAAATGTAAAATGTATACTTCTAGTTAAAAGTAGCAGCGATTGTTGGTCAGGCTGATTGTTTTCAGATGCATGTCAATACATTCTATGATAATGGGAAAGTTGATGTATTTCAGTGGTTCAATTCCATACATACACAAAGCAAAACATTCAAGTCATTATTGGAATAAATATATATCTTATAACGGATTTAGAGCGGAGTCGCAGTGGGTTGTTGGTTCAACTCTTGCCCAGCATACTGTTGTTGTGTACCTGAGCAAGACACTTCACTGACATTACCCACTTCAGTCACAATATACTGTTGGAAGGGCATCTAATGTAAAGCTTAAGCAAATTATTGAATGTTTATATATAGGATTTAAGGACTAGGCTAAAGAATTAAACTATTACATAATCCGTAAACACTTTATAACAACTACGCCTAATTAGTGTAAATTCCTAATGAACAAACACTTTATAAAACATGATTTGGGTTTAGTACTTACTTAACTGATACCACAATTCCTAACCCAAACCGCTAAATAAATCCTTGTAATATGATTTGCCCTGTGTGTTCTAAAAATATACGGATTGAACTACTAAAACAAATCATCTTTTCCACAATATTTAAATGTATTGACCGTAATTATAATATGCCTTTATGTAAAATGTAAAAGTTTCTGATTGTTTATTCATGTTTTAGGCTCTAAGGACAAAGTAACCTCAAGCTTCCCTAGACTCTCCACTTCGGATGGGCCTTCCTCTCCCGCCTCTCCCTCCTCTTCCTCATTTGCCGAACTTTCTCCTAACTCCAAAATATCTGACGAATTCTACGGAATCCGATCTAGACACAACCACATTACTGTCCCAAGCTCTCCCAATAGAAAAACGGCTATCAAACCAGCTAGCCCGCAAAAATATAGCGAAGGTAAATTTGAGTATGGGGAACGTTCCCACAGTCCTAGAAAGACGGAAAAATCTATTGGTTCTTTGGAAGATGTGACTTCGGAGAGGAGAGAGAGGGGGCAAAAGGAGCGGCGTTCATCTAGTCCTAAGAAGGGGTCAAAGAACGAAAACGAACCGCAAAGTCCAAGGCGTCCAGGTGGGCAACAGCCTTATAGACCCCCTGCGGAGGAGTGGCGGTATAGCGATGATTTGGGAGAGAAATCAAGAGGGACCAACGAACGCCGAAAGAATAAAAATACCGATCTAGATGTTTATAAATCCAGGGAGAGGGTTGCATCCGAAGGAGAAGGCGGGACACTTGAGCGGAGAGCGAGGAGAGAGAGAGAATATCGAAATTATAATGAAGAAATAGTTCGGAAAGAGCCAAGAGGGTCAAGTAGTAGTGTCCAGGATCCGAGCTTGACCAATGGAATTACTACAACTACTACTGCTACTTCTACTAGTACTGCGAAGAAGGCGCCGATTACCCCAGGTCCGTGGAAGGTCCCGAGCACTGCGAAAATCCAGTCCCAAATGGATGCATCCTATGAAGGAATCTAATCTGAGCCTTTTAAAATGATAGACAAATGAAGTAGCAAGTTATACATATATATTTTTAGACAAATCACTGTGTAACCAATGGTTGTTGTTCACTTTTCACTCAGTCTGCCTTGGTCTGCTCACCTTCCACGCATGATTTTTGAATTGTTTTTGGGGATTTTGTGCCAAGATGAAGAAAGAAGATACTGCTCCTCATGGCAGACACTGTGAACTTAAAATTTGGTGATGAAGAATTTTACTTTTTACACAATGAAGGTTTAGGAAAAGTCTGCAACTGATTAAAGGTGCACTACGCCACCTGCTTGACACCTGCTTGTCTTCATGGAGATGTAATTGCTTTGTCGGAAATGCTTCACGGTATGGCATTAACGGTTAAAGGTTTTGGGCTAGCATTTATTTCATTACAAGTGATTTTGTTGCTCAAAAATACCTTGAAAAACATGTATCCTTACAGTGGCCAGGCTCGCTTCCTCGCAGATCCGACCTGTAACTTGGTTTTGTTTCTATGAAGATACATAAGTTTGATACTTAGGAGCATTTAAGTAAAGCATTTCCATGGAGACAGGCACGTGGCCTACCCTCCGCCAGTAAAGTTACGCAGTGCACCTTTAATTTGCATTTGGACTACAAAAATGGCGGACTGTTTTTGTGTATCTTCTTTTTGAGTTTTTGACTGCACTTCTGTAACAGACTGAATGCATTATCTTTTAACATGCGGTGAGACAACCCCTCACAAGCTTTATATGCATCAATCAACAGACCAGATACTTGTGGTTCTAAATATGTTCGTTTCCTGTGTGTTAATATAAAGAGCATATAATGTAATTTATTCTGATAATGTATAAATTAAAATGAGAGTAATTTGTTTCGATTTTTACATCTAGAAAATATATTGTTTTGTCTCAAACTATACATTATATGACAGTGTTTTCAAATGGCCACACGAGCTTGGTTCATCCACTGTGTATAAGCTTCCTTCTATAGGCCCTATGTATATTTTGTAGCATTGACAATATCCACAGCTATTATTTAACCAAGTAATTACACAAACAATGAAGTAGCCTATTGTAAATGATTTGAATTGGAAGCTTGATTGTAACTAGTGTAAACTTCATCTTATTTGAAATATGTTTTTACTAGCACAAAACCTATGACACATTGCTTGCTTCCATTTTAACTTCTAGATTTATTTGCGATCAATGTTTTTATTTAATTTTTGACCCGAAATGTGACGAAACATGTAATATTTTTATGAACAAGACAATGCCTGTCACTTTTAGATGTAATGAAGTTTGTGGTGTTTTTTGAAGGATTTTATAACTGGGGAAAACTGGCTTCAAGTTGTTATATGAAGTTACAGAGACGAGGCTTGTTGTGGAGTAGAGCGACATCTAGTGGCTCATTCATTCCATTGCCTGTGCACTTGCATCTCCCTAAATGATAGTCCATATACATGATTATTTTTGATATTTTGGGCTACTGTATTCCCTCTTCTTATCCATGCTGTTAAACATTTATGATACTGTGGCCTTGCATTACTTTAATCTCTTTGAAAAGTTTTAGTTTTGACATCATGGTAGTTGTAAATGTTTATAAATTGTACAGCACCTGTATAAAATTGCCTTCATGCATAAGAATCCTATGTAAATCGTTTCATTATTTTTTTAAGGGACTGATACAAAATGGGTGGATAGATATAATCTGGTCATGGCATTCTGTTCATGCACTGAAATAAAGGTTTACTGAGTAAAATCATCGAGGTTCCAAAGTCTTTTATTCATAACAGAAAGTCATAAAGTCAAGTCTGATTTCGTATTACTATCAGTAGTAAGTTTACATAGTAAGTCATCATTTATAGGCTGCATATGAATATATGTATAATACGTGCAATATGTGACTTATTATTGTGGCTCATACAAATTCTTGGCCTGTACAGCACGGACGGTGTTGCTGCCTCTCTGTGCTCAAATTAACCATGACGTCAGCTGGGACAGAAATGCGTGCGTGCGGGGCTGCACGCAGCTCTCTCTATAGACTACAACTCCCACGAAGCTTTGCGCCTTCAGAAAACTACTCAACCCATGATACCATGTTTTACGCACGCGCGCCCGAAGGATTCACACGGGCTAGGACTACAAATTAACAGAAAAAGGACTACAATTTTGGGAGCACCTGCGCAGTGAGAGTTTGAGTGCTTTAAATGAACTGTACGTGCAAAGATGGCAGCTCAAGTCGACTTGCTCCGTGCAAAAGTAGAAGAAGAAAGGGTGAGGGACTGTTTGGATAGATTCTTAAAAGAGAAGAAAAAGAAGAGACCCTTGTCACCGCCCGCGGACAAACGGGAGAAAGAGGTGAAGAAAGTCAAGCTTCATCACCATCATCACCAGCACAGAGCACACGCTGAGCACCGGACGCACAAGCCGCAGCCGAACGCCGCTTCTGCCGCTCCAGCTCCCGCTCCCGCTCCTGTCCACCGGCACTT
>KN482982.1:49176-82990 GCA_000787095.1 Periophthalmodon schlosseri | reverse complement strand
AGCCAAACAAAAAACAACTGGATTTCAAATTGGCAGCCCCCTGTGAAGGACACTCTGCTTTCTGATTGGATGAACTTATAACATGAACAACTTGACCAAGCACGCGGTTTAAGCTTTATTTGCCAAATGAGATTTTCCCATTTTGATTGGATTTGACTTGTACCTATCATGCATTCCCCAAAAACTACTGTGAGGAATATGCCAGATAAAACATCAACTGCATGCATCCATTTTGATCCAAAGTGTTTATTCAAAAACTAATTCTTGCTTTTACCAGAGTTTAGAATAAGACAATATAGAAATGCACACCCATTGTTCTTTTCATTAAATATAGAAGGATTGCGCAAAGTTGAATTTTAGTGTTAAGATTTTTTAGACAAGAAACATTGCAGTTATTCATGATTATTAACACAATAATTGTTAATTGTGTCAAAATAAAGTCACTAATTACTGACAATCATTATATTGATGCAGCATGAAACGTGCATATTCATTTTGAGCTGAAAGTAACACATTGTTCCAGTAGTACATCCAGAAGTCATTTTCAGTTCAGTACAGGTCTGAGACACTATGGTTTAGAATACACTGATCTAAAACAGAGTTTTGAAGTGAAACTGGCCTGCCTTTGTGTACAAGATGGTGTCATTATGGGTCATTGTTCCCCTATTGCAATTTGTCTGACGCTCCTTAACTGCTGTTAAGTGCCTGATTGGTATTTGATTGGCTTGATCTCTCTCTTGACCAAGGATGTAGATGCCCCTGTGGACAGCTGGTAAGGCGTATCTTCCTTAACCCGCCATTTCTGTTCAAAGAGGTATTCGCTTTCAAACCAACCCTTCTCTCTGCTTAAAATGTGCACCTCATTGTCTTCAAATGAGCGGCCTATGGCTTTAAGACAGGGGTGTCCAAACTATGGCCTGGGGGCCAATGCGGCCCTCTTTAAGACAGGGGTGTCCAAACTATGGCCTGGGGGCCAAATGCGGCCCTCAGACCAATTTTTATTGTCCCTCAGGCCTTCAGTTGAACTGGCCCAATTGATCATAATCAGTACTTTTTACGGCAAATTTGAGTAATCCTACCACTGTAACCTAAATAACATCACATTGCATTGTCATACAGACCTAAAATTAATGTTTCAAGCCTTATTTAAAGTATGTTAAATGCACCCATCTGAATTATCCACTGTACTGACCACTGGTCTGTGGCCCTCCGTGTCAAATATTTTTCAAGATATGGCCCTCGGTGAAAAAAGCTTGGGCACCCCTGCTTTAAGACATGGTACAGTGTAACATGACACTAGCAACAATACCCTAGTATCTCCCAGTCCCAGCACAAAACTTGTGTCAATGATCGCACATCCATGATATCTATTTGAAAACGTCTCCTAGATGTTTTATTGTTCTTGTCTGTCCCACTGGTGTTGGTTTGGATCAGGTATGGACAGACACATACCAAAAGAGGTCCGTCAGTGTACACTATAAAACATAGAGGTTACATTAGTTACAGTTCCTGGCAAGTTCACACAGGCGCCAAAAAGTGTACTTACAGGTAACAGCGCAGATTGTGTGATGGCTCACACCTAAACACGCCAGTGCCCAGATCTCACACCATCATCAACGTCGTCTCATCTTTAAGGTTCCCTCATCTGGCAAAAAAGGGAGCAACACAAAGGGAGCAGGGACGTTTCATAGTGTCAGTGCTCTGTGGTCCAAGGACATGGTGCTGTAACACTAAAGCACAGCATAAGAAACGTTGTATGCATTTTAATGTATGATTTTGTGTAGAGCTTGTATTAGGTTCAAGGTGATATGCAACTTTATAATCTATGGCCTATATAAGATCAGTGCATCACGGACTCTATCATTCTCACCTGTAGCCCACTGTTTCCTGAGTTTGAGCACGTGATGTGATGTGTTGTTTAGAAGCTAAACAAAGGAAGATAGCATTTTATAATAAATGAATAAAACATTCTTACAGCTAAAAGTGTTACTTATGTTGTAGATTAGTCTATAATGCTTGTGCACTTAATCCGCAGCCTCAAAGATCCATGTTCTTACAACTGAACTGAGCTGCGTAAGGCCAAGAAGTCCGTCTCTCTTCATTACAGACGTTACAGACACCTGCTGGAGCGCTATGGCATTACATGAGTAACTCAACATTCAATCCACAGGTCAATATGAGTGCAATGTAAGAGCACACATAAATGAACCAAAATATCCTAAAACAACATATCCTAATAAAAAACTGTTGGGGTGACTTTTAATTCTACAATTGAATATAGTTCGGCACGGTGGCTGAGTGGCTACCAGTCGCTTCATAGCAAGAAGGTTCCGGGCCTTTCTGTGCGGAATTTGCATGTTCTCCTTGTGTTTGGGTGGATTTCCCTTGGGCACTCAGTTTTCCCCCATTATCCCAAAGCATGCACAATAGAGCAAATCCTCCAGCTAGATTGTTGCGCTGAGATGCGCACTGCTCCTGGAGATGCCCCAGCGGCACTGAAGGGTCAAGTTCAGTTTAGTCCAGTTTATGTAGACCTATCCCACAGTTGCAAGGTGCAAGTGCACTGTTGCCTCTTCGGAAAAATGCAACCAAAAACATGTCTAAAATAATGCCATAGCAGTTCTTTGAATGAATGAATATTATTTGACCAAGGACTTGGACAATTTAGTTCAGGCTGGGAGAGAGCGCTGCGTTGGAGAGCGCGCGTGTGGCTGGTGAGGTAGCAGCGGAGGAGCGGAAGAACTGTGACCGAAGAGATGAAATACAGTCAGACCGGAGCGCGCATTGGATTGTACAGCCAAAGTGACGCACCGGTTACGCACGACAAACGCTCGTCTGTGTTCATTATAACGGCTTTCATTTGTTCTCTCTTGTTTACTTTCCCTGAGCGCCTATCTCTCCAACACACTCGGCCGCTGCACGTGTTCCAGGGTAGAACTATGAAGGAGGAGATCGGCAGGAGGAGTGGGAGCGCCGTCTCGTGGTGATTAGGGCGCGTTGGATTTATGGCACGCAGCTGTTGAGTGGCTGACAGTCAAACGTGTGAGGAACGGCTATTCAAGCGAGCAGGCTCTGCTTACTGTAGCGTAGAGGGGCAACAAGCAACGGTGAGTAGCTTTTTCCTGTTCAGATCTCTTAACTAAACCTTGCGTTTAACAACTGGACTATTTGTTTGGCTCACTAAATCTAGCTAAACTTTCTATTTTACCAAAATACGTTATATTTTGACACTGTTACGATCTCATTTGAAATACTTGGAAATCTGACCATTTATGGACAGGCAGTTCTGAAACCATTCGTTTTTATTTAAGCCACAGCATCTCGTCAACTGTAGCGCGTACCAGTAGACTTATTGATTAATTTCATTTTGGTTGTCCACTTGTCTATGTCCCCGTGTGGTCCATATATTTAGTACATCGCCAAGTCCTATTTTTAGACAGGAGGGCATCACAGAGTGGAGACAGTAAGGCGGACACTTCTAACCAGACAAACATAGACGGTCTGTTCTGAAGTGTCATTCTCGTACACTCGTTATCAGACATTCGCATCTGGATTAAAGGTGCACTATGTAACTTTTTTGGTGGGGTGTCCGTCACCTGCTTGTCTCTATATCGTTTTACCTTGAATGTTTCACTATATTGCATTCAACTTATCTGCTTTGTCACCAAATCATGTTTTTTCACACTCAAAAGGACCTTATAAAACAACTAAACTATGGAGAGAAACATGAATTTCGACCGTGAGCGGGATTGCCTCGCCTCAGATCTGACTTGTGACGTGATCTAGTGGTGTCATCTGTCTCCTTGGAGATAAATAATTTTAAAGCCATACCGTGAAACATTACTGGTTATGCAGTTACACCCCCCTGCAGTAACACCCCTACTGCTTGGCTCAAAACACAAGTCTGCATTTTCAATTAAATTTGGATTTCAGAAGACCGCATTTCCAGCTTGGACAAACTGAAACTTTTGTTCTGTGAATGAGAGTTTCCACGCTCTTAAAGTGTATTTGGGCGAAATTGCACCATCCCCAGACAGCGAGTTGAACATTCCTGGCACTTGCTCAGCAGCTGTTTATTTGGGTTGCTATGGAGGAGTCAGACTGTGGCCTGGGCTGGAACAGGAGCTCAGAGATCCACCCTCAAAGCAGTGGCCGCCTCTGCTCTCTCTGTTCCTAATGTATTCTTCTAAACTACTGCTGTTATTCTTAAACAGAGCCATTAGTATTGCAATCTAGGGTTCGTTCATCCGTGCGGCTGATTGGCCACAAGCTCAGACTGAAACATGCCGCACAGGACATGAGGGAATGGAGTTATCAGCTAATTCAACACTCACTTGTGTCTTTCATCCCAATTTGTGGCAAAATGAGCAGTTTGGACTTGGCTGGCTAACTATAAACTGTAGCTGTTTTCATTTGCACTGTAATTGAAAAGAAAAAGCTTATGTTCAACCACCACCAAATGTTTAGAAAGAATGAGTTGGGGAAAAGCAGATAATGCATTGCACAAGTAGTTTATTTTCTAACAGTGCACGTTTTGTTGTATAGGCCTATGTTTATTTTCATAGATGTTTCGAAATAACTTAAAAGTACAGGATGTAACTTTCTGGAGGTGGCACATCTGCACGATTCAGTGGAAAAAGAAAGTTAAAACCATACTTTAAAACATTCTCCATGGACATTTTATGCCATACATTTTTATGGAAACAAGCAGGTGGAGGCCCACCTCTAGGCCAGTTAAGAGTCAGGTTTGTGGAGATGCAACACCGCTCAGAGTAAAGTATGCGTGTTTTTCAGTTTTTCAGTTTTTCAGTGCAATAAACACAAACAAGAGTATATAAGTTTGGTTTCAAACATGTATGCAATGATAATAACAATTCATTCTCAGATCTAGGGGTGGGCAATATTCCAAAATATTAATATAACGACTTTCCAGATCACCCTTTTGATTTCATCACTATTCATGTAAATGTGTATATTTATATTAAAGAGGTAACTAAAGTCATGTGCTTCCTCTGAAAGCTCACACTTCATTACAATTGGTTAAATTCACTCACTCAGAGCATTCTTAAGGCTGACCAATTGGAGGAGAAATTTGAGATCATGATGTGGTGACTTAACCAAAATAACATATCATCAAAGGAACAGGATTTTTTTTTTTTTTTTATCAGCATATGGCCCTGCCCTAATAAGATCCACCACTGCCATTTCCTTATGTGGTCACTGTATCTAATGTACATGATCCAACATAAATGTTTTTGGACAGAAAAGGAATCTGAAAGATGCTGCAAAGTTTGCTATCAATCAATAAATAATTAAACTTAGACTCATCATTAATACAATTTACTACACTTAGATATGGGTGCACTGGATTCTTCTTAAAGACTTTTTGAGCTTTTAACCATTTTTATACTGTTGTCCCCTCTTCAAAAACATACCTGGAGTTGTATTTTGCTTCATTTATGTTTCTTTCGATCCAAAGTTGTCTTGTCTGAGCACTCACAAATGCTAGATTTGCATTTTGCCTGGATTGTGATGTCATGTGTAGAAATCTGTACTTTATCCTGCACTGTTTTAAAGTCCATAAAGTAGCCCTGTCATGATAATCACTATATCGACTTATAATTCTATATACAAAAGGTGGAACAATATATTTTGGTCAGTATTTATCGTGTGAACAGTTTCTTTGCACTACTGGGAAATTTTGGGTTATTTTTTGGCTATATGATTCAATTTAAGCCGTAAAAGGTTGAAGAAATCACTTCTATGACACATTACAGATGCAAACTAAGTATTAAAGTGTTTCATTCTGCTGCTGTTAATTTGTTAAATTGCAGCTCATGATTTTTTAACAATATTGTAGATTCAGAATAGTTTTTGTGGTTTAAATCTGCTCTTCGTTTTTTGTGTCAGTGGCATAAATTAGTTGCAAAATTATCGTTTATCGTCTATATTTGCTTCAGCAATATACTGAACTTCAAAATTTGTTATCGTGACAGGCCTAGCATAAAGTAAACCATCACCAGATTCGTTCTGTGCTCAGACAAACACATGGCTCTATTAGCATAGCATTCGCTGGGGATAAGGACTTCATGTGTTTAGTTTCTGGTTGCCAATGCTGACAACAGAGCGAGCGCCAACACCTAAATGCCCCATTACATTACATTACATTACATCAGAGGTGGATGAAGTACTCAGTTTTGTTACTTAAGTGAAAGTACAGATGCAGAGGTAAAAAGTTACTCAAGTAAAAGTAAAAGTATCACATGAAAACATCTACTTAAATAAAAGTATTTAAGTACCTTTTTAAAAATGTACTTTAGGAGTAAAAAGTAAAAGTATTTCACACAAGTGTTGATAATTGGTTAAAGTGTTTACTGTATTTATTTTTGTTTGCTCAAAGTGGAAGTTTGAATTAGAAAACGTAAGTTAGGATGTTACCATGAACATGGTAAAAATAACCCCTCAAATCATATGAAAAATACTTTTTACTTTTCAGTCCAGTTCAAAAATGTAGAGGAGTAAAAAGTACAGATCCTGCTCTCAAATATAGTGAAGTAAAAAATATCCACTGTAAAATGTACTTAAGTAGAATTTCTAGGTATCTATACTTTACTAAAGTACAGTACTTTACTACTTGTACTTCGTTACCTTTCACCACTGCATTACATTACATATTATGCAAATACAGACATTATTTTAAGTTAGAACATGTCAAATACTTTCCAAGGTGAGAAGCTTATTTAAAAGGTAATTAAGTTTGCATAATATGTTTTTTAATAGCAAACCATATTGAAGCCATGTACCTGTGTTGACAACTTCAGGCAAACTTCATTCAGATAGAACAGCTTTTGTCTTATCCTTTGATGCATTTTGAACATTATAATAAAGATAAGTGATCAAACATCTGGAGCCGTTAGCCGTTAGTCTGAAACCGTAGCATTAAAGCACAACATCTGTCCGCTGTGTAAATCAGTGGAGAATCCCGCCTCTGTCAGCGCTCAAGCTCATTTTGATGAAACTTTATTTACAACTATGGCTGTTCTAAAAGTGCCATCAGAGGACGTAGCAGCAGATTGGCGCCCCAGGTAAAGTTGTGTTATTCTTCCTGTTTGTATAGTTTTTATTGAGTTTATTATCAACAACTGACAACATTTCCCCCAGGCTACATCCTCTGCCAGCAGGCCTGTCTCGTGCCCTGGGGCTAAGCACAAATGCAAATGAATCAATCGAAAAGCTGCTGCTGCCTGAGACGATGTAAGGCTCTTAAGATGGATCGAATCAATTATAAGTATTGTTATTGAGTAGATATTTTGGCTAATTGTACTTTTGGGTATTTTAAAACTTGTACTTGTAATTAAGTATATTTCTAGCCACGGTGATGTACTATGTGACAGTAGCTCAGTGAGTAGAGTAGAGTGTTTGTCCACTGATCTGAAGATCGGCAGTTCAAATCCCGCTCTTGACATAAACATCATTGATTTAGAGGTTGGTGGTGTGATTCCAGCTCCCACAGATGAATGCTGTCATTGTGTCCTTGGGCAAAACACCTCCCCACCTCGCAACCAGTGTCTGCGTACACTGGTGTGTGAATGGGTGAGTGGTTCCTTGACGTAAAGTGCTTTGAGTGCCTCGAAGATGGAAAAGCGCTATATAAAAATGTGACCATTTACCATTTATGCTACATTTAAACTCATTCCACTGGCCCCAATGCACTGCTTTCTCTGCTGCTTTCTTACTTAAAGGCGCTGTACCTGATCTTAAAAACGTGAAAAACAGAACTAGTTCATTTTAAACAGTTTGCAGTGGTCCAGTGTTATTCCTCACTTACCTCATGCATTCTGAGCATCCTAATTATGTACAGTGATGAGTTCATAAGCGTTTTTCACAACTGTCGAGATCAACGTGAAGTTTTGCTGTGACTGTAAAGCAACAACTAGCAGGCTAACATGCACTTTCTGATTATCGGACAATAAAACACCTTACAAGCAGCACACAGTGGACTTATTTTGACCTCAAGAGCTGCTTATACAATATATCTGTGTTTGGTCAAGACACTTAAACTTGAAACCTGAAACTTGAACATGCATTCTTACAGTGTGCCTCTCCACTGACCTGATCTGTAACTTTCCTGGCTACGTCACCTGCTTGTTTCCATGGCATTTCAGGCAAAGCACTAACATCTCCATGGTGACAAGCCAGCTAGTGTAACTTTTAAAACATGCTTCGTTGTGTAACTGTACTTTTACTTGTACACAAATCTTTCCAACACAACTCGGCTCCGCTTGCTTACAGAGGCAGCCTAACAGTTTCCTGGTATCCCGCTGTCAGATGGGCCAAATGTGCTGACTTGGATGCTCAATAAAAAGCTAGCCCTATATGGAGCCGTACGAGCTAGCATGCCCTTTTGTACACCAGAAATGATCGCTGCTTGTGTAACGCGCTGTGGGCTCAAATATGCTGAGTGCCATTCTTTTGGGTTTCTAGTCATCGATAGCTACCAGAGAGTATTGCTTCCTCTTATTTTTCTTTACAAAGAGCTGTTTTCCTTCTAAAACTACTGGAATCAACTCACTTTTTCCATTGGCGCACAAAGCCAGAAAGTCACTGTTAGTACAGTGTTTAAGAGTTTAAAAGAGAAGAGGTTTTTGTTGAAGTTTATAGGCTTGAACTAATGCATCTTATTCTAATATAAGTTCTTCCCTTCTCTCTTGCTTGGCATATCTTATTGTGAGGGTAATGCATCTTATTCTAATATAAGTTCTTCCCTTCTGTCTTGCTTGGCTTATTGTGAGGCTGTTACATAATGGTGGGCGATATTGACAAAAATATCTCTATATATATCATTGGCTGTTATGTACATGTTTTAGCATATGTGCTATCTGCCTTAAATTGGTTGACATTTTGCCATGGACTGCGTTAACATAAAGCTTTATTTAGAGAATGTGATGAGGGCACCACACTAAATCCTGATTACACTGCTCCATTATGGGTTAGTAGTAAAACCGATACTATATTTACTTATTTGAATGTTGTTATGCTCAGCAGTGCACAAAGAGTGAGTGTGTAGTCATTTCAAATCATATATTTTAGGGAAAATTATCAAAATTGGTCCTATATAACAGCTCCAAAATATCAATGGAGCTTCTTGAGCCTCGGCTGCATTAGATTTTAAAATATTGTTAGATACAAACAAAAAACAAAAAGGCAAACAAAACACAATGGTCAGTCACATTATGGTAATCAGAAGATATTTTGTCAGTCCAACAGATATGTGCTAAAATGTGTCTTTACGTGTTTTGGTAGAGGTTTAATTATCAGACAAATGTGAAAAACATCTTAAGGTGTACGGCACTATGTAACGTTTCTAAGGAAGAGCTGCCAACGTGCTTGTCCCTAGAGATGTTATTGTTTATCTATTTCCATGGACACCACTAGGCAGAACCACATGCTTATACTGTCACAGATCTGGCTTTAGACCTGTCGATTCAAAAAGGCCTGGCCAATAACTGCGATCTGCAGACAATTAGATCTCATTTGGATTACGATTGGCTTGACTGGCCAGCCCTCCCCTGACATGTAGGCTACTCTCTGTGTTCCAGGCAGCAGATGGTGCGGGAGCAGTACATCACCTCGGCCCCAGGCCTGGGCCCTCCCAGGGCGGGGCCCGAGCACGTCTACAGCATCGGCATCTACGGCTGGAGGAAGCGCTGCCTTTACCTGTTTGTGCTGCTGCTCCTCGTCATCCTGGTGGTCAACTTCGCCCTCACCATCTGGGTCCTCAGGGTCATGTGGTTCAACCCGGTACAACTCTTTCACTTGTTCACTAATTAGAGTGTCATGCATGCATTTTATCACAGGCGATGGGCCAAAGGCGTCTTAATACTTACAAAAATAGCTTTAATGGGCTTTAAACTATGTCTTTTTTTGTTTTTTTCTCACCATTGGCTTACTCAGAGTTGTATTTGATTAATCCGTGCATGTTTGAGTAATCTCTGTTTCAAACCTTCATTTCTCTGCCTATTCACCAGAAAAACAGACTTCAAACAAATGAGAGTGTGAAATATCTGGAATTCTTTATGATTTTGACCTTTCTGCTAATGCCGAATGTTTCAAACAAAGATGATGCCATCTGCTTTAGTGCACATAATATTCTCCAGCACTTTTCCTTCTAGTCTTTCAAAAGTAAAACAGCGGCATGCTGTCAATGAGGCCACTGACCCAAAATAATGCTCAGTAAATCAAGGTGGAGGGCTGTCACACCTCAGTATTTTACTCCTTCATACACAAATGAATGATGTAAGTGAAAGTGCCCTGTCAAACAGCCTGTCGCGGAGGTTGTGGGTTTTGCAAATACTGTTGTGTCCTTGGACAAGACACTTCACACAGATTGCCTATTTATAAATGTAGTGCTGGCTGGGAGTCGGAGTGGCCATTGGCGCAGACTGGCTCAGTCAGGCAGCTGTTGCTACAGTAGGAACACAGAGTGAATGAAAAATGCAATTTAAGGTCACTTTGAGTGTCCAAAAGGTTGATACAATATTTAGGCCTTTCACAATAATCACTATATCCACTTATTGTTCATTATATGAAAGCTGGGACAATATGTTTTGGAGCTCAGTATTTATCATGTGAACAATTTCTTTACAAAAGTGTGGAGAGTTTTGTTATTTTGGTTGTAATATGATAAGATTTGTGCTGTACAATAACAATAAGTACTATGGCTAATTGTTGGTTCATTTTGCTGTTTATTTGTTGCAGCTCAGGCCTCTTAATGATTCTGTCTATTTTCAGTCTATTTCAGTTCAGATTGCAGTTTTTCTCTCAGATGTGAATGCAAATGTTTGTCAGAAAAAAATCACAATTAGATATTTTGCAAAAGTTGTTCAGCCCTAGTATTAATTAGTATTAGCGCTACAGCTTCTTTCCTCCATCGAGCTTTCCATGCCGCCACTCCAAACCAGGGCTGCTCTTTGTTTAGTATTTGCGGAGCGATCTTGTCCGTAAGCGGATCACGAGCTGCCTGTCCAAACACAGCGCTCTCTGCTTTGCTTGTTTCATACAGTCCTGTCAGCTCTGTTTCTGGTCCAGATGGTCACAGTGGATTTATGCCCCTGAGTAAGACTCCAGCAACACCTCACACATGCTGCCTCTCTGCTGCAATGCAAAGTAGCAGTATATAGCCTACCTTATATATAATGGTATAATTATTTCCCCAGTCAAAGTTGTATTTAGCATGATTCATGTATGTTTGACTAATCTGTATTTGAGACATCATGGCTCCAATCTGTCCTTGTTTTCACCGCCACCGGTATACGCCCACTACTCTGTACTTACTTCATTCTCCGATGAAGTAATCCATTTTTTAAATTTTAATCTGTGATACGGGTAGGATTTGGCTGTGTCGCGTAGCCATTTTGGCACAAATGAAAAAATAAAACTTGGTGCTGCTAGCGTTATCTACAGCGCTGCTCTCAGTTGCGATGACTTTTACGGTGACATCAGCTCCCATAGGGCTCAGTGGACTGGTTACTTTTATTAAGTTGTTTTTGATATGATACTTTTATGATATTAAAATGTCCAAATTATGACATAATGATCCATGGGTGTCATAGATTATAACTATAGAGCAACACAAGCACTATATATCTTATTTAAAGGTGCACTGTGTAACTTTTCAGGTAAGGATGACATCTGCTGGTTATTTCTTTGTCTGGAATGTGCCACAGTATGGTATTAAATGTATATATCTTGCATTTATGCAGGTGTTTTTATTCCTCAAAAATTTGTTGAAAAACATGCATTCTTTTATATCTCTACAGATCTGCTCTGTATCTTGGCCCTGTGGAGTTACATGCTTGTCTCCATGGAGATGGATAAGTTTTATACCATACTGTGGAACATTCCGGGCATCTCCACGGAAGCAAGCAGATAGCAGACCCTCCACCAGAAAAGTTACATATTGCACCTTTTAAGATGAAGCAAATCTATACATTTTCTTTGTGTTTCTATGAGGAGTTTGCTATGGAATATTCCTTATGTGTTGTTCTTCCCTCCCCACAGGAAGGAATGGGCCTTCTCCAAGTCAACTCAGACGGCGTCAAGCTGGAAGAGGGCGAATCCGAGTTTCTGTTCCCAGTCTATGCCAATGAAATCCACTCCAGGGAGGTAATTACTGATGCTAAGCAGGGAGTGTTGTGCTGCTGGCGATAAAGTGTTTGTTTGTTGGCATGACAACTACAAAAATTAATTTTTAGCAAAGGGTAGCCATAGTGTAATCCCATGTTTGTTGAGTCAGGACCTCAGTGTGGATGTGGTCTTGTTTTCTCATAATGAAGCGGTAAAAGCAGTATTCTTTGTGGATTGTTACTGTTCTGAGATATAAGTGCTAAGGATCAGTAAATGCTGGAGGGATCGTCTTTCCAAGACCAGTCACATATTAGGAATGAGTGGAGTGGACCATGTGCTACGTCTTGCCCAAGGACACAACACTGTGTGGGCACAAGCCAGCCCTCTTATTGTGAGTGCACAGCTAACCCCTGCGACGCTCCAGCCCCTTCTGTATGATGGATCACATGGCAAAATAGTGTGTTTGTGGAATCTGTCAAAGTTTCTCTTTCCTCATATAACTTTGGGAAGTGTGTCAGAGCAAAGTGGATTTGGCAGACCCACACAGAGCCCACACAGAGCCCACACAGAGCCCACACAGAGCCCACACAGAGCCCACACAGAGCACGTGGTGCTGCAGTGAGCTCCCATTAACCTCAGGGAGATTGTGGGGAAAGTAGTTTACGGGCCGCCTGCTAGCAGCAGATGGGAACATTTTCTGCTGTTGTTTACATGTTATAGCGTTTCTGCTCATAGCAGCAATTCTTCCATACTTTATGACTCTAATTAAGAACAAAATGTATTCATCTTTTTATGCAGTCAATCTACAAGGCTGTCCATTGATTTGTAATGACAATCTGCTCAGTCAATATATGCACGGCCCTGATGAAAAGTAGTAATAGTATTAGTAGTAGTAACAGTAAATACGGCTTTACAGCTGTTATAAATTGAAGCACCGGATCTTTTATCAAAAAAAGCAATGATTTGACCAGATGAACCAGTAACTATCTCAGTGATGATCCGCTTCAGTGGAGCTGTTCAGTTAATACTGATGAAATGTTTATGCTCGTGTTCATCTCAACACTTGTAAACATGGAACTAACAGCCCACTACTTGTGTTATTGTTGTCATTTATCAGGATGCTTCTCTGGTAGCACATTCAACAGAAGGCGTGTCCTTGAATGCTCGCGATGAAAATGGGGACGTGACGGGGAGGACGTATGTGGGTAAGAAACACATGTCCAAACATCACTCTCATCGCTGTCTATAAAGTTCAGGATCAAACTTTCAAAACTCGTGCTGCATTAGCAAAAAGACATTGTAAAAAAGTAAACATTATAGTGTCAGAATACTTTAAATCTCAGTTACATTAAAGGCCCTGTACCTGATTTTTTTCCTATGTATTTTAGCAAAATTTGTCTTGCCCCAGTAGATATATTGTATAAGCAGTTCTTGAGGTCAAATCAGTCAGCTGCATGCTTTCAGCAGTGTTGTGTCCAATAAACAGGAAGAGCATGTTTAATTCATCTGTAGTATTAAAATGTATGTATATTTTAATTACAAAGAAAATTTTAAAAACATTTTTGAAGTGTGATGACACGATCCCAGTCTGTATAACTGCACTTATTTAGTTTAGTGCATATAACCCATGTTAAGACACACAATGAGCACGATGAAGACACATGACTGAATGAAGCCATGAGCAGTGTTGAAGCCTGTTCCTCATATAAGTGTACACTGTAATGAATATGAGCCACTATAAAATCGGTCATGCACTGGTCCTGAAGCCTCTGCTCTGCCCACATCTCCAGTGCTAAAAGTCATCCACCCATTTATAATCTGCACCATTTCCATCTCAGAGCCATTACATGCCACATTCCTCTGCTCTCTGGTTCCACTGCAGTGTTCTATGTTGCAATCAGTGTATTCTGGTACGGTACTCTTTCATTTGGTGGTTCAGAAGACAGTTACTTTCCTAAAATCAAATCAAGACATGACAGTATTCGATCACACAAGGTAGGCTTCAAACCACACAGTATAGTGAGAAAAATATAAAATGCTGCTCTTGTGGTGAGTGCATGAGCCATTTAGGGCTGAACGATCTGGGAAGAATATCTAATTGTGATTTTTCTGGTAAACATTCCAATTACGATTCAACTTGCGTAATTTAGTATTATGTTCAAAGTACTTTTCCCGCCACTCATTACAATGAATACTTGCAGGGTTATATTTTTGTGTCTTTATGGCCCACAAATGGCTTCATCGAGGTACTTTCACATAATTGGTTCCATTTATCCAATATCATTTAAGTCTCAAATGTTCATAGCAGTGTTTCTCAAACTGTGGTATCACTGGTGGTACGTGAGCTCCTTCAGGTGGCCCTTGGACAGCTCTTCAGTTTGTGGATTTGCCTAATTTAGAGTTTATTTTATCTACTTTTTGGCCTCATTTTGTCCTCCTTCTTGTTTAGAACTACAGTGGAAATTATGTAATCCACTTTTAGACCTGGAATAGTCCTGTTATAGACCTGGTTTTCTTTGGTGATACTTGGTGTGAAAAGTTTGAGAACCACTGGATTATAGTTTATAATTCTATGGTGGAATTTGCTGTTAAAGTGTCAGATCGCAGATTTTTGACCTGGTTTATGGTTAATATCTCTGTAATTACCGGGCCTATCCACATGAAATAGTGGCCAGGCAGTAAAAATAAACAAAAAGTGAAAGCGACGCCATTATTCAACCCCAAAGATGTGATTAGGGCTTTAAGACATGAGATTAATATGGCAAGTTTGTGGGCCCAAGTCTTTCAATGTTTGTGTATTTCTATTTTGGATATTTCTTTCAAAAACAGTACATTTCCCATAGAGTTATATAGGCTTCTGCCCACCATCTGATCTTAAGCGATCAGCAAATTCTCGAACAACAACAAATGCTAAATGCTAAAAGCTAATCGCGGTGCTCCACCGTGGATCATTAAGCCATGGGTAAAATCCGAGATCTTGTTAGGCAGGACCGCAGCTTCTGTGGGGGCTTGTCCTTCTCACATCTCCTGCCTCACACAGAGAGGTGCATAGGACTAAACGGCGTCAGAAAGCTTCATGTCTGCTTTAGCCCACGCTACGCTAATCATTTGTGTGGAACTTTGGTCAACAGTGAGTGTTTCGTGCAGGCAACATCTCTCTCTCTTCTCGCAGAAAAGACTATTATACAGAAAGCAAGAATCACCGATTTAATAAGAGAGAACTGCAAGATTCACCGCAGTTTGAATGGCAAATCACAAAGGCTGCCATTTTTGAAGTAACATCATTTCCTCCTCAAACAAAAAAATGTCCTTCCTTATTCTGGATTAAAAACTACTAACCCTGTAGTTTAGATCTGTACAAAATGGTTCTATGTGATTGTATTAGTTTGTTAGTTCATATTTCAGTCTTTTTGTCAATTCTTCTGGACATGTTTAAAATGTGAACATAAATGAAACCTTCAACTATTAAAGGTACAGTACACACAGTTCCATATTGTTTAAAAATAGCTTAAAAGACGCTACATCGAATTGAAAATGACATTTGAATTCTCAGCCAAAGCAGGTGCTCAGGTGTTTTGTGTTGTTGGCAGGTCCAAAGGAGGCCCAGGGACAGACTCGGGGTGTGCTCATGACTACGCTTAGTGACAACATGCTGTTCAGTGCAGATGGTCAGCAGACGGTGATCGGACCGGACAAGCTCCGCGTCACAGGTACAGAAGCAGAGCCCACTATGGCACCCACCTGCACAGGCCTGACACACTCCCGCTGCTTCAGGCACACAGCAGAGTACAGCACAAGGGCAAGTGTGCGAGATCGTGCTGCAAGTAGTGAATGAGTATCTGTAGAGTTAAAATGAGTTGAATTCATGTTATTGGCAAGTTCAAGGTCCTATATTATGCAAAATTGACTCTTGTGAGCTTTAATCCATGTTATAATGTTGTTGCCTCCTCCAAGACATACCCAGAGTTGTGTTTTGTTTCATTCACACATGTTTGAGTAACACTTTATCATTAGTCTGTCTACATCTCCAAAGCTCCAAATGCTCTGTTCCACCTTGTAATGTCATGAAGCGGTAGTTTTCAAGTTAACAGCTCCCTTTTTCTGTAGTTCAGTAGAGATTGGTAGTTCCAGGGCTGAAATCATCCAAATGACTCTAGCGAACGCGAATGGAGTTTAAAAACACAGTGGAGCACTTTCTGATTACCACATGACATCACAAAGTGGAATATAGTGTTTTCTGTTTGAGAAAAGAACTCAGCCTAAATATGCAGGGTTTGAGTGTTAAACGTGTGAATGAAACAAAACACAACTCCAGGTCTGTTTGTGATGAGGAAACATTATAATATAGATCATAAAATAGTGTAATATGGTCCCGTGATGGATCTATAATCTATTTTTTCAAACTTTATTTAGAAAAAAATTCTATGTAAATCTTAAAAGAGACATATTATAGAAAATTGACTTTTTAAGAGCTTTTAACTTGTTCTAAGTATAATTCTCCACACTTGTTCTTAATCTTTACTCTCCTGTATACAAGACGTCATTGCTCTGGAAATTCCCGTTTTAACCAGCCTCCCATTCTCGCCCACTGCTCTGTACTTTGTTTTATTTGTATTTTTCTTTTCAGTGATACACGTAGGATTCAGCAGCGTCATGTAGCCATTTTTGGGAAAATGAAAACAAAATAAATACATAAAATACACTTGCTACCATGATCTACAGATATCCATAGGCAAGGTCGTCAGCATGGTCCAGCAGGCGCAACTCGGCTCTATAGTTTTCAAACAGAAATGAGCAGACTCGTTTCTTTCATCAAGTTGTTTTAGATCAATATTGCAATGTCCAATTTAGAATGCCCAAAATATAACTTAAATATCCACCAGTGCCATAGATTATTATAACTATATAGCAGACAAAGCACAATGTGTGTGGTCAAAACTACTGAAATTAAAATTCTGAATTCATTCATTCATATTCACTTTTTGCAGTGGAGGAAATAATCGCAACAATAAGACAGGTTACATCTATAATATGATGTTAATATAAACAGTTTATATTAACACCATTCTAAATTACGTGTCATTTTACCCCACAAGTCAAACAGTGCAGCTCACTTCACCATAAACTGTAATGGTCAAACTGGCAATGAAAGATGTTTGTTTCTTCACTGTACCGTCTCAAAACAGTCCGAAAATCACATGAAATCTTTGGATGAATGTGGTGCAGTGGTGCGTGCGGCTTGCCCTCCAGCCCCGGTATCAGAGTGTGGATGGGGGCAGGGGCCACACACTGGGCTCTCTGATGAATGGTGAAGGCCGTGGGGCTGATAGCTTCATCGCGCCCGGGGTCGTCTGATCTGCTGGAGCTGTGGGCAGGAGCACCAGGGCTGCTTGTCTGGATTCCTTCAAGTGATAAATTGTTCCCGGAGCCCGTAGAACAACCACACTGGGGCCGAGATTAAAAATATTACCACAAGGACAGCACAAATCATATCACGACTGTCGTATTCGATTCTGGTTCCTACTTTTGAAAATAAAAGGAATTGATGTAGCTTTTGGACTTGGGCTGCAACAAGTTCAATAGTCGAATAGTCAGATATTTCTATTGTACGTTGACCATTTTAAACCAAAATCTGGTAACTGAACACATCTAGATAGAGAATATTTACAAATAAAGTGTAATACTGATATAAATCCATTTTCCTTTTTTGAAATATTGATTTAAAAGAACTTGATGTAAGATTTTGATTTTAATCACACGAGACTCATTTGTGTTGCCAGTTTCAATGCTGAAATCCAGTTGGTTTAAACCTAAAATGCCTCTCTCCGATCTGAATGGTCACCACCTAAACCCCAGCACCTCCAGCCAATCATGAATCAGTGCTAGTGCAGCCTCTGCAGCTCAGTGAGTGAATTCTGGAGACTCTGAGCTTTTATATTTGTATTCTCTGCAGATTTAGGCACTGGCAACCCAGACTTAGTTGTGATTATAGTTCTTTTTAAAAAAACAGTAAGCACACAGGCTTAATATTGTCTTTTAGCATGTGTTTTAGAATCTGTATAGTCCAGACAACAATTACGATTGTCAAAATACGATTAAGTTTATTATAATAGTAGTCAGTAGTGACAATTATTCTGATTAATCGTTGCAGCCCTGGCTAATTCAGCACCAGGGGAAGCTAAATCTAAATAGAGAGATGATGGCAGTCTTCTGATTGTTGTCTTTCTCTTTAGGGCCTGAAGGGGCGCTCTTCCAGCACTCAGTGGAGGTACCTCTGCTCAGGTCAGAGCCACTGAAGGACCTCAGGTGAGTTTAATTTTCATAAAATACATGTGATACATTATTCATGTACATACTTTCTGTGCAATGTTTGCATGTTTCTCCCTGTGTCTGGGTGGGTTTCCTCTGAGCACTCCAGTTTTCCCCCCATCAACTCAAAACGAGCACCATACCTCCAGCAAAGGTAGTCCTGACCAAGACTAGCTCAGTATCATGGAGATTAGCCCCTGGGCGCTGTACAGCAGTAGCTCACTGCTCCTGACATGCCTGACATGCGTGACCCGGGAGCCTGATTTAAAAAGAAATCTTCTTCTTATGTTCTTATGATTTCCTATAAATAACTGAAGCACTGCTGGGTATAATAAATGAGGAGCAGTCATGGGATTAGATATATGAATGCAAATCCCTTCTAAGTTACACATTACACACACTGCATACGTATAGTGTCTCTTTGTAGCAGTGAAAATTGTACTTTGCCCAAACAAATAAATGCGCATGCCTTTTCCACAGATGAGCACAAACCCAACATTTGCACTATTTCTTTTCTCTATCGCTTTCTCTTAAACCATCATGTCAGTACATGATTGTGTTTCAGGCTGGAGTCTCCCACCCGCTCCCTCAGCATGGACGCTCCTAAGGGGGTGCACCTCAAAGCCCAGGCCGGGAACATTGAGGCGGCCTCCAACATGGACGTGCTCCTGGAGTCTACTCTGGGGCTGGTGAGGCAAACACAGCTCGGCTCCAGTCAGAAATCTGCCAAACACAGTCTAAGCCTTCTCTGCTTTTTTCCTTCTTTTTCTTTATCCTTCCCGACGGATAAAAAATGTGACTGTAATCTCCAAGTCACACCTGGGTACTACAAGAGCAAGTGCGCTTACAGTGGTTTTACCTTTAACAGGTTTCATATCATCCCTCTACTGGTAAAGAAAATCAAATAAACTTACACATGGTAGCTTTAAGAGGTGGCTGTTTGTTTACACAATCATGCAAAATAGGACTAATTATATTATATCCGGGAATTTATACTTTGCCTAACAAAGTCTATTTATGAAACTAACTACAATTCCATTTGCATATGGTTATCAGCACCAACAGCAAGTCAAAACTGGTGTCTGCTGAAAGAGTCCATATCTGACCATACCATCCCTACTATTTTTAATAATGAGGCGCCCCCTCTTTTAACTATAAATAACTGCATCGTTCCAGGGATGGCTTTGAAGTGCTAAGGATAGATGGCCTAACTTGTTCTGACTAATAGTAGCTTACAAACCCAGTGACTCACTTCACTGTGTGTAGACATTAGATATTACATTAACAGTTATCATTTCCGTAATGGGCTGGTCATGGTAGAAGCACAAAATGGACTCCGTCTATTCTAATGTCACATGCTTGAACATGGAAAGAGGGGGTTTTACAAGGTCTTGCTGCGTTTTCAGAATACCAAAGTTTTCCAGGCTCCAACTGGATCTTTCCAACCACATCTACAGCTACTGAATGTTATTTTTTCCCTTTGTGGTTTTGGAAGCCAAAACAAAGATTTGCTGCTACTTTGTAAGAGTGTAGTGCAAGTAAATATGAGTAGCCTATCAGACTTACTCAATTATATTGTAGTTTTAACCGTAATATTTTTTCTTCCCATTTTTATTATTCATCATGATGTATGTTATCTAACTTAAACCTTAATCTTGAAGGTGCACCATGTAATAACTTTTCTGGCGGGGGGTCCACTACCTGCTTGATTTTCCTGAAATGTTCCACAGTGTGACAATAAGAACATCTGTAATGTATTTCATTACAGATGTTCTTTTAAAAAGATGCATTCTGCTGTAACATATGTCATATTGTAGTGTATCAGTCCCCCTCCTTTAAACGCCCTTTGTTTGCACACAGCTGGTCCTGGATGCAGAGACAGTGCGCATGCCCCGTGTACCCCTGAGCTCAGGAGGGGTTTCTGGGAACGCACAAGGGCTCTTCGAGGTGTGTGTGTGTCCCAGCGGCAAGCTCTTCCTGTCCAAGGCCGGGGTCACCTCCACGTGCAGCGAGAACCAGGACTGCTGAATGCACCACGACGGATAATCAATGTCCCGTCTGTGAAGGTCCATCTCCAGTGAGGAAACAAGCACAATGGTTTCTACGGTTACTTGATTGTAAAATCGCCCCTGGCATTTTAAGACTCGATCAGAAAGTGCCTGCTGGCAACTCGCTGGGAATGTCAAGGGAAGCATTCTTTTAAGGGCATCTGTGGAGTTTTAACTATTCTTTGAGAAAGAAATTGGCAACTAAATGTGTTACTTTTTTAAAACATGAAACCATGGCTGGGCAATGAGGAGCTGGTTTACAGCTTACATCCTATGCAATATTATTGTAGTGCAATAAATGATAGTAGTGAAGAAGGGCTTGAAAATATAAGTGTAAATAAATATTTATTTTGGTTTGTAGTTCTAAAGCCCTTGGTGTGAGATGTTTGTTATGCATGTCATGTTTTTACTTGAGAAAGTCATATTTCCTTTTGTTGTTTCCAAGTCTGTTTCTCCAGCACTCTGCACATTTGTTTGTAGAACCAACACTAAACAGCTGACAAGCTTTAAAATTAAGACTTTTGTCTGTGGCTTTAAGTCTGGTGTGAGCATGTAAACATGCCAGAAATAATTTTACCAAAACAACATAAATCTCCTGTCTGAATTAAAAAAGAACTACTGTTTACAAGGGTGTTTTTGTGTCACCAGTAACTTCTATGTTTAGTTTTTACAAACTATATGCACTTGTACAATATGATAAAAGTTGCATATTTATTAAATTTGTACAGAAAATAAATATTAGTATTCTTGTATTGTCTCTGTCCCTCTCCTATTACGTTGGAGTCAGGTCATTTTTAAGTGTTCTAGCGCACTCTAGTGGTAAAAATTGACTACTACTGGTCCTTTCTACAGTAATACACACATTTTTCCTTCAGGTTCATTTATTTGGCCAAGGCAACAATGTCCATACAGCTCATAATGTGACAGTCGTCTCACATACAGTTTGACCCAGATAACCCCCCTCATAAAAGGAGTAATGCCACAATGCACATTTCAGGTACAGTTAATTATGTAACATGATATAAGAATGTATGAAAACAAAGCCCTTTAATAAAAAGGATTCACAAAAGCAATACAGTATTAAAGGCAGAATTGCACTAAACATGGTTTTACTCATATTATTTGTTAATATGGTATTGAGAGATGCTTCAAAGAACAGAAAAACATTCATAAATAAGAATTACATTCACAGTTTTGGCTTTTCACACCTTGAAAACATAAGTGAACAGGTGACAGAGTTTAAAAAGTGCTTGCTGTTGTTAATCAACAGTTACAAAATGAAATGAACAGTAAAAATACAAATAAAATGTACAATGATTGCATTGTGAAATAACTTGTGCGCTGCATATCAGATCACATGGTAATCCCATTCTTCATTTTCTTTTACTTCCCATTTTGAGCATTGTTAAAGCCATTTCTGTTGCAAGAAAATAATTTCATATAAAAATTGAAAGTAAAAAAGCAGTTTATATTTTCAGTTTTACACAAGAGATTAAACAAAAAAAAATAAACATGACTTTGGTAAAGAAATCATATTGCTGGGCATTTATATGTACAGTCATTGTCTTAAGAGCAGATCTACATGAGCCAGTCTATTTATGAATGAAGCCCTGTGCTTCAGGTATCACTGCACCATGAGTCACAGCAGGAACTTGACCTGTCAGCTATTTGTCAAACTTTAAAACGCTATTGCTTTCCACAGTCCTTTAAGGGTAAATTCATTCAGCTTTTAATTTATCATTTTGGAGGAATTAGAGAAGCAGACAGGATACAATTATAAAGACAAAATCCTATCAAATATATGTTTATTCTTACAGTAAACCCTGTGTCTACAAGAACTCAGAAATCCAAGTTAACTGAATAATAACCAATCAGACCAAATATTTGTGTAATTTTAGGTCAACCTGTTTAAACCTTAATTTGGTGACCCTACAGTAGAAGCTTTATTTCTTTATTTTTCAAAATATATACTCAGTGGTCCCAATATTTTTAGGACCATCTCTTCATTGATCTTGTTTGCCTCTCTAATCGAGGGAGGTGAAGTGAATTACTAGCTGGTTTTAGTGGATCACTTAATTAACTATTTTTCTACAAAAGTAATGCATCTTTTAATGGTTAGACTTTTGCCAAGTTATAAACTATTAAACTTTTTGTTGCACAAAAGTTTCAAGCTTTATAATGATCCGTGCTGTACACTCCATCACTCTCATTGCTACTTCAGATGTGAATCGGTCATTGGGAATCTGAGGAAAGGGTAGGAGGTCTGGGTAGCGAGTTCTGAGACTGTCCACCCCATAACCATCCAAGATCTGAACGTCACTAGTGAGTCCTGCTAACTGGCTGTTATATTCCTCCACTTTTTGTGCCAGTGCTGTGGGCTTCACATCTTTATCGGATTTCCCTCTCACGGCATAGTCTGCTGCTATCAGCGCCAGCTTTGTTGCTAGGTAGCATTTAAAGCACACCCACTCATTGGCATTTTTATGGAGATCATTGCGAGCAGCAGAATAGTTGGCTCTAGCCTGCCTTAGCCATCGGCGGGCTTCCACTGGGTTTCCTACTGTCTTGAAGGTTGGGGGTACAAAGAAGCGATGTGAGTGGGAGGAGCCTGCATAGCTGGAGTTATGCTCCCTGAAAGTTTGTCTTTCCGATCGATGGCTGGTTGCTTCTTGGTTCCATGTGGAGTAATATCTTTGATAGGAGAACTTATCTGACTGGAAGCGTGAGGATGATGAGGAATAGGATCTTCGAGAAGTTCTGTCAGTATTTTGTTGATCTGTTAAAGATTGCTTTTCCATTCGACTAATCTCATTTTGTAGGTGCTTGAAGACCTCTGTAGCAACGTCCAGATTCTCTGCATTTTTGTCAGGATGCCATTTGAGATACAATCGCCGGATGATCTTTTTTCTCTCTGTTTCTGGAAGCTTCCATGCCTGCTCAATAACTAAGGTCACTTCTTTGAGAATCTCAGGCAATGCATGAAGTTTGATCTTTTTGGGTGACTGTTTCTGGGGTGGGGGTCTGAGGTTTTCCTTGCCTGTAAATATTGGAGGCATCATTCGAAGCGTTGATGAACGGATATCAGGACTTGTTGGTGTTGATGGGGAACTAGTGTCTCTTACTTGACTGTTTTCATCTTGTCTTGAAAATTTGTACAAATCAAGAGAGCTGACAACTTTATATTCACTGTAACCAATATCAATCTGAAAACACTTTCCGAGAAAGGTACTGTTTTCCTCTTCTTCTTTTTCTACTTCCTGCACAATGATGGCATATGTGTAGGTTGGCTGATATGACCCGTAAATGTCTCCTCCCTCTGAATCTACCAGGTAGCCCACATATTCTCCGGGATAGAACACGTTCATCGGATCCATCAGTAAAGTGTGGTGGATCTCCGTTGGTATGGGAGTTCCAGGAAGTGGCAGCTCTAGTTTTGAAGGCTCAGTTGAATCATACTTCACTCCAAGATTGTCCAACTTCTCTGTTATTCGATAAATGTCATTACACCCTAACATAGCAATCAAATAGGAAGTGTCTGAAATCAAGTTGTCTGTGGCAGACTTGAGTGTCATGGCAAGTGCAAGTAGAAAATTTATGTCTTTACTATCTGAATGCTGGATGTAAAGATGAATGACAGATGTGCCGTATCTTTTTAAGAAAGCTAAAGTTTCACTGCGGCTGTGAGGGATAGGAGCACACCCTTTAACTCTCAGTGTCGTCTGGAGTTTCTCAAAACAAGACACTTTCAGTGCTTCACTAAGTGCTTTACAGAGACGCAAAGCTTTTTCCTCATTCACTAAGTAGGCGTTCTCATTTTCATGTTTCATTATTCGGATCAATCCAGTGATGAACTGCTCAGATGAGAGCAACAGCTGCAGGCGACCTTGGAGAGAACAGAGCGCACCAAACTGGCACATCTTTGGAGAGTCTTCATCAAGTTGTTCTTCAAGGATACTGCTTAGTAATCGAGGTCTTAGTTTCTGTGGAAGCAGCATTATTAGCTTCGTGTGGAAAGCGTAGTCTTTGCCTAGGTAGCACTGGCTCAAGTCTACTAGCATCTGAACACCCACATTACCCTGAATTCTGCTTTTGTAGTGTGGAGCATCATCAAACACCAAGCCATTGGATTTGACTAATCGTCCATCATGACTGGGAAGATAAAATATTAGATCCCGGAGATTCTCTAGGTCTTTGCGGATTTCCACTGGATCGTTATGTAGAGATTTGAACAGTCCTGACACAGCCCTCTTAACAGTTCTCATTTCATTTGGGTCAAGCTGTTTTCCTTCTGAACTTCTGTAAATACGCCCAAGTACTTCCACGTACTGTTTGGTTGATACAACATCTTCAGTCCCTAAAAGTTTGAACAGCTGATGAAAGGTCCCAAGCTCTAACGGCAATTTATACAAGTAAGGCTTGAAGTCAGATTCATTGTCCAAATTAATTACTACTTCTTCTGGTTTCAGTAGTTTCCAGCCATCTTCAACAATGACAAAAGGGACTCCACGAAGCAGGTAGCGGAAATCCCTTTTATCTGCACTGAGAAACTCGTAAGTTGATCTCAAGATTTTGTTCCGGGTTTTCACCATTTCATCATCTGGACTGGAAATGCTACAAATGTTCTTACAATTGATTATCACTTTTTCCAATGGTGGCTCAAGGTTTACACCCAGCATACTGAGTACTTGGTCCAGCTGTTCCTGCCCACTCAGGGTGTTCCCTTTTTGATCGTTTATACTTGACGGTGTTGCTTTTTCAGGCAAAATTGGGCACGATGTCCAGAGCAAGTTAATGATGTCTGTTTGCTTGAATTTAGGATTGACTTGAGACCCACTGAAGCGAATGAGAGGAAGTGTGCCACCCACCTCTTGATACTGTGGATGAAGTCGGACTAGTTCTTTTGGGGCTCTCTCAGGGCAGAGGAATGGGATCATTGACAGTTCTTTAAGAAAGTTGCCTTGGAATAGATCAACTCTGTCTTTGAAAATGTGGTTTAGAAGAACATCAACTGTGGTTTGAACCTTTTCTTTGGCCCAGTTCTCAGTTTGTGACTTGATGCTGATTTCTTTTGCAAACTGGAGAATCTGCTGCTGTGAAACTTCATGTTTAAGGCCAATTGTCCTCAGAAAGGTGATCCATGATGTTAATTGAAGTGCTCCATTCTTTGGCTTTGAAATCTGTTCCACCTTCCTGAAAAAGTCATTTGGAATGAAGGACTTTGGAGGAAGCATAACTTCAAAGACTTCAACTGTCTTGTCAAAGAAAAACTTGGCTTGTCTAAGACGGGTGGAACTGTCATAAATAAATGACAGTCCTTCCAACTTTTCATAGAGCTGGTCTTTCACTTCAATAGACTCTTCAATAGACATGAGCCGCTCTTTTAAATGGACAATGTGCTCCACTTTTGCACTGTAAGTCAGGCTTTCAAACTTTGGCAACAAATGTTGAAGATAAATTTCTAGGTCATCGATTGGTGTGCAGTCCAGAAAGGAATACAGTTCTTTTAGCTGTGGGTTGTCAGCAAGAAACCCACAGGAAGCATTATGTGCCCACTTGTCTATGTCTGCTGCAGGTATGTCTTTAGCAAGAACATAGTTTGCAGTTGTGTTTGCAATGTTGATGTATTTACCACTGACAGATTTAAAACATGGGAGAAGTTTTAGACTTGGAATGTCTTGTTGTGATAGATTAGCCAGGTTGCAGTTGAAATACAACAACAAGGCCTCAAAGTCTTTGTCAGTGAAATGAAGAGATTTGAATGCACTTGTCTGTATCATATACTCAAGAGCTTTCAAAACACTTGAAGGATTTTCAATGTTTGCAGTGTGTTGAATCAGAAAGGGCAAAATGGGATTGTCTTTGGCACATATTTTGTTGACGGCCAATTGAATGCACCCTGCTTTCATCAGTGTATGGAAGACTTTATCGTTTTGGCCTTGAGGAAATATGGCTATGTTCATCAAACTCAGAGGCAAAAGCAAATCGTGCTCAGGAAGGACAAGTTTTTCTCTTGCCATGAATTTGACTCCAGGAAGTAGAGCCCAGTCTTTCAGGATGTCAACAACTGTCTCAAATCCGGGTTTCATTTGTACCTGATCCTCTTTTACGGCTGTATTCTCACTGATAAAGTTCCACACATTTTTAAGCCAAGACTCGCTCTGGAAAGAGTCTCTCCATCTCACTGGAGCTTTCGTGCGATACTCTCTCGGGAGTACAGAGCCAACCATCTCACCAAAGCTGCTGATGTCAAATGTTTTTGCAGCCCCTGTCTTGATTAAAATGTCAGTGTATTTGATATACATTACGTTCATGAACATTTCTTTTCTTGGTGGTATTAGTTCATGGTGTGTTGTGAGAAACTTTGGTCTTTTTATGTCAAACACCTGTAGCATGTTGTCCATTGTTACCAGCAAAGGTAGCCCTTCTATCTTGAAGTCTTCCTCCTCAATGTCCTTGAAGCAGTAGTCAACAAGGAGTTTTACATTATGAATGAGCTTGTAGTTTGACTGTTGTAGACGGCAGGGCAGTTTTCCTATTTGGCACGATGTATCTGGAGCTGTGAATGTGTGGAGAAAGTTGCACACATCTTTTGGAGTGACATACACCACTGGTATCCCAGCATCTTCTAAACCAAGGTAAAGGTTGGCAGATTCATCACAGCTGTACACCAGATTGAAACCAATATCTAGCAGCAATGTTTTGAGTCGGTAGACATTTTCTGCGACAGATTTTCTTGACGTGATATTGTGCTCTGTGTTTTTCAGATAGTGGAGCTCATCTTGCAGCAAATTATCAAAATATGCCCTGCCTTTGTTTAGAGAAGATGTATTTACCCATGAAATGTAAATGACAGAATGCATTTCAGAGTTGTCCATGTGCGGAGCCCTGAGAACTGGCAGCAGACGCTTTTGCTCGGCATGAATACACTGATAGACTGCTTTCACAAGGCAATACCAATCGGCCTGGATGTCCATTTTATTGACTGGGAAGAAAAACAGGTATTTCCGTAGAGTGTCTTTCACAGCATGAAGTGGTGTTGCCTGTATAATAGTCATAGTGGGATCAGGGCCTGGGAAGTACAGTCTCTTTAGCTGAATGAGCAGTTCGACAAATGCTGGGGCAATAAGTGATGTCATTAAGTTATTGTTCCAGTCACTTCTTACCCCTACTCCATTGTCATCTCGCCACAAGTTTCTTCTGGCAGAGTCGAGAGCAAAATGTCCATTCACATGAAAAGGCAAACCAGTCTCTAATGAGAGGGGAAGAAAACAAAAGGCTCTGTGGGTCTTTTTGTAATTGTGGCTAACACAACCTGCCACTCCTCCCCTGGGAAACAGGGTTATATCCTCATTTTTGTGAGCTGAGATGACACTCTTTGAGACCATTTCAATGTTAGGAAAGCCAGATCGATTGCAGATCATCCACGTTGTCAAGCTACCATCTGAATCCTCTATGTCCAGTGTGTAGGTTATCTGCTGGGCTGGGATGGCAGAGAGTGGCTTCTTTTTGGTTACACTATCGATCACTGAAGCATGAAACTGTTTGCGCTTTAGACGATCTCCATCAGAAATTTTAGCCGTTACTGAATACAACACTTTCAACTCTCCTGTTGAGTTTTCAATTTGACAAATTGATATCTTCTCCATGTGATTCAGAAACATTAGCAGTTCTGCACCATCTGTTTTGAGTTTATCCAGCAGGTTTTGGACCATTCTGTCTGACGCTGGAACAGGACTAATCTCAGAGGTCTTTGCCATCTCTGTCGAGCGAATAGGAAAGCGGAACATTGTACTGCGTTCCAACTTGAAATGAGCCCCTAAATACAGATTGAGCACGTCTGAAAATTGGGATCTAAAGTCTGAGTCTAAATCTCTGAACATTCTCCCAGGACTAACTGAGGTGGCACCGGGAGCAAACTGGGCATGTGGATCAAAGATGCACAAAATGTCATTGTTTGAGATGAAGGAGGGGCAGTCTGTGATGTGATAGACAGAGTTAAAACCTATGCCATACTGTCCGGTTTTGCCTGGATTGGCCTCCTTTGTGCCTCTTCCCAGGTTCTGTATTCCCCTGATGTCGTCCTCTGTGAATGGCTGATTGTTGTAAACACACAGAGCAGGACCTTGCATCGGAATCCACTTATCATCAAAAATTCTGTCAGTGGGGTGTGTTCTTGGATCAAATACAAAATAGATCTCAGTGGCTTTAGCATCATCTGCATTTTGAAGCAACTCTTTTAGCATTTCTTTCTCTGATGGATACGCATTAAGGATACTTTTAATCCTGCTGGTGAGCTTCTCTTTTTGTCCGAACTCACTACCCAGAGTGCTAAAGCATACGTTTGACGCATACCTCTCCAAGGCTTTGTGGCGTTTTGGGACTGCACCAAGTTTAACCGCAACTTCTCTTGGAATATCTGCGTGACAGTACTTTACAGAAGAGTCTCGTACTTTGATCCAGGGGCAGTCATTGTAGCACAGGGACTTTGATGGCTGCAGAGTTAACCCCGAGTCAGGTAATAGGATTCCACCGTAATTGACCTGGCAGTATTCTTGATTTTTATCCCTGATCAAGCTCCAGATGCCTTCACTGATAATGCGGCGACTTAGCTGGAAGTTCTCCTCTGTGAGTGACTTTCGGCCACATTGTTGCTTCAGGATTTCGAGAACAGATGAGAAATCTTCCACTGAGAAGCTGGGCTGTACTCCCACATTTTCAAACAACTCACGGCAGCTGTTCCTATATTTATTGGGTAGCTGGTAAAGATATGGAGCAGCATCAAAATTCAAGTAGAATGCGACCTTAGATGGATTTACATAGGTGTTTTCCACTAAGATAGAGTTGAAAGATTTGAGTTCATCTGTGATTTGCGCCTTTGCCATCTCATCTTGCAACATTTCTTCATGCAGATATTTGTAACAGGCATTTGTTATGTTTTCTTGATAAAGTGTGACACCATCAAATGACTGGGACAATTTATTGAGTTGTTGGATGACCAATCCAACTGAGGGCTTTCTTATTAGCCCAAGGTAATCTTTCACAGCTAGTGATATTGCACCACAGCCTTTAAAAGATGGGGAGTTTTCATTCAGAATGGGTTTGATCAAACACACAGTGTCCTGGTGCTCAGTTGTAAAGAGCTCTTTAGCGGAAAACATGGTAGTTGGGGAAAAGTCATTTCCATGCCATGGCAGAGAGAACCCTGCAGGTCTTGTTAGAAATGGAAGAAACTTTGTGTTCTGTAGCTTCTCCAAAAGCTTTGATTCTCCAAGGTCACCCATTTTCAACTTCTCATCTATTAGGCTAAGAAGGATGCTGCTACGAATACATGCAGACATGTGGTTGCTTTCATTGAGCTCACTTACAGACTCTGTGCGTTCAGTAATGTCTTCCCATGACAGATCATCTTTCACCATACCTAACTGCACAAGCTTCACCAAACACACAGGGTTGAGGTAGTCTTTGGTCGTCCCTTCAGGAAATCTGCCATCATCAGGGTTGTACAGCTTTGCAACTCTCCCCTCTGGGTGAATGAGTCTAGAAGGTAAAACCAGCTCCTTTTGGGAGCCAGAACATGGTATGCAAGGGGTGACCCTGAGTATTGGGGCAAAATCTTCCAGTTTCTCATTTAAGACATACTGCACCAATGGATCTCTGAGCTCTTCATCAATTTCCTGGATATGAGGAAAGAACACATCCGTAAAGAACTGCTTTTCAGTCAGGGTGTTTTCCATGAGCTTTCCTTTACACCCAGCATCATCAAATCCTTCTTTTACCCAATCAGGTAGCTCAACAGCACACAGATTTTGTGATCCGCTTTTCTTGAGGTATTTCAGGAATATTTTGAAAGCGGATGGGCCGATGTCATGTCTGCAAAGTAGTGCATCATCAAGGAATCTCACAGATTGGATTGAGACCCAAGTATTCCCATCGGAGAACAGTTTAGCCTGTTCACTGTCTCCTCCTTTGGCTATTTCCTGGTAGACTCCTTGACTGATCAGTGTGAAGTCATCATGCACTTGCCCAGGATCGGGCCATGCTGCGTAATAGTTGTAGTTAAGCAGTTCTCCATTCTCTGCCATTATTCGCAGCATTGTGAGAGCTGACAAATAAGCTTGTACAATGACGTGTCTCATGAAGATGGAATTCCACTGGCCTTTAGTGTCAGTCTTCCAGATCTCTTTGCGGTTTGATGTAACAGCGAAACAGCCGTTTATGTGGACCGGCAGGCCTGTTTTCATTCTGAGAGGCAGATAGCAAAAGACTTCTCCAATCGCCACTGAGCTGGTCTTTACAATCCATTTTCGATTTTCTTCCTCTGACAGCAATACAGCCACACCGCCACAAGGCACTAGTCCTAGTCTTTTCCCACTGTCACTAAGAGAGAACTTGAGAGCTTCGTTTACATCCATGCACGATGCAATGAGCCAGTTGGTGACCTCAATAGCTTTTTGGGGCATTTCATCTGTGAGTCGTTTTGTCTGAATTCCCTTAGCAGCCATCTCAAAATACTGATTTGGGTCTTCCTCTGAACCTCTGAACAATGGTGAGTGAAGATCAACAATCCGTTTGAACACATTATGAAACTCTTCCACCACAACTCGTATAATGCAGCCTGACTTGGGAGCATCAGCTGGTACCTTGCTGGTGCTAGCGACCTTCTTCATGACCTTGGCTGCAGATTTGAGGATACTTAGAGGTCCGTATGAAGCTTTGGATGTCCATACACTTTTGTTGATTGTTACTACATCTTGTGCTGCAGCTGGATTTGGTTCTTCATATTTGAGATACTTCAGGACCATACTTCCGACATGCTGAGTGAACAGAATGAAGCGATGGCCACATAAGCTGAACTCATCAACCAAGGAATAAACATCAGTCGTGTTGTAATAGAAGCTACTTATTTCACTGACTGAAGCTTCCTGCTCTGTTCTGAAAGGTAGTCGGAAAAGTGTACCATTGAATTTGTAAGGGGAGTCCTGAGCAAGAGGCAACTGGCAGTTGAAGACATTGATGAAAGGTTTGAACTGATTGGGGAACTTCCTTAACCTCTTTTGCTGTTTGCTCCAGTTGATTTTGATACCTGGATTGGATGGGTCTCTGATGTGCTTGCTGATGTGATTGATATTTGGGTCAAACATGATCATAAATTCTCTGCTCATGATTATAGGGATATCGGTAATGTGATAAACAGAATTGAATCCTAATCCAAATTTTCCAACTTTATCTGCTTCACATCTTTTAATTGATCCCCCCAGCCTTGTGATGTTGAGGAAGTCTGTGTCGGTGAAGACTGAGTTGTTGAAAGACCACAGCGATGCTCCATGGCAGGCAATCATTCCAGGGTCGAGTAGATTTTCACGAATATCCATGTTCTTTCTCATGTCAATAAGGAAGCTGCATTCCGTTGCACTTGCATCATCTGCATTCTGTAGTAGCTCTTTGAAAATGTCTGCTACAGAAGGATATTCCTCCAGAATGTTTTTGATCCTAACTGTTAATGGTTCTCGTTGGCCTGATTGTTCAAATCCAAGGTTTTCTGGATTAATCAATCTTGTGCTTAAACATGGCACTTTCAACCACTCTGCAGTTTTCATTGGAATATCATCATGCACTAGTGTGATAGGCTCAGATGAATCTTCGAGTATATCATTCAAGTCGTCAACTTTAATGTCACAGTAGGTGCATTCATGAATAGGCTTCATGGCTAATTTGTTTGGGTTTTTATAACAAAGGATAGGCACATGCATGTTGGTGTCCACAGGTATCTGATTGTTGTACAGCCATCTTAGGACGTTGATCAAAAGGAGAATATTGTGTTTGTTTTCTTCATTTGTCATGTCTCCTTCTTGACATCTTTTATGGACGCTGTTTATGACATCAAACACATGACTGGGAACAACCTCTTCAATAGAGCCACAAAATTTGAAAAGTTTGTGAAACTTTCTGATTGTCTTTGGCAATGAATACAGATATGGCTGCAAGTCGAGATCTGGGAGGGGCTTGAGGACAGTTTGGCCAGGGACTGAAAATGTCTTTCCTGTCCACACCCAGTCAAAAGACAGAGACTTAAGTGCTTCTCTGGCATCTTCGAGATGAGCCTGCATGAAGCCATAAATCTCAAAGAGAATCTGCTGGAACTGATACCAGTCTTCTGTAGTGAAGGCCTGTGACTTGTGCCAGTCGTTCACTGCTTTCAAATGCTGTAATACTTGGTCAACCTGAGGATCTAATTTTAACTTCAGTGACTTCTTCATTCCTCCGGAAGTGTGTTCAGCCAGTGCTACAGAAGAACCCACAAGTACTGCATGGGAAATGTCACACATTTCAAGAAAGGAACAGATATTGAGATGGTCCCCTACCCAAGCTAAGGTTTTGGGGTACGTTGGGGGTCTTTCCTTGCAAACAGGTACCCATTTCAGTTTAAGCAGAGACGACTGGACATCAGCAGATTTGATGAGTTTGGTCTGCTTGTTTAGGATTTGCAAGAGGGTTTTAGCTTTTCGGGTGACAGCGGCCCAATCTGGTTCTTTCTTGCTTTGTAAATCCTCTATTTTCTTTGCAGCATGAAGCACATCTTTCTCACTTAGTTGAACCTCATTCCTCAGGCCCAGCTGTCGAAGTGAATGCAAAATATCAGGGGATGATGTGTACATGTTTGAAGGGAACTTTGTTTTCTCCTCCATATAAAACAGATTTTGAAGAATCTCTAGGCCCGGGTCAAACAGGTCTGAGGCCGTGACTGATTTTCCACATGGCAGCTGAATGAATTTAATTTTGGAAAGCCATGTAATCACAGCCGAGTTTTCGTTCTTGAGAAATGCCAGATGTTTAAGAGCCCACAGCATGATTTGGTTTATGTCATCTGTTTGATAATATCCCTTTTCCATATCCTGAACAATAACCTTGAGACATTCTGTTGTTTTCACCTGCTCCACATTCATCATCTTTAAAAGGCGGATAGACTCCTCATCACGGCAGCTCACAAGGTTAATGGATAGTTTCACATCTGGTGGGTACTTGGCCCTGTGATGCAGCGCTCTAGCCCCCCTCAGCGATATGTATTTTGCAGCTCCTTCAGAGCAGCTCCCCACCTTCTCGAAGATAGAAAGTTCAAGCAATGTGTGTTTTTCCCTCTCTGTGATATCAGATAGTCCTGCCAGAAAGTTCCGTAGTGCAATTTTATCTTTAACCGAGAAAGAAGATACCAGGCTTGCTAAACGCTGTGTTGATAATCTGTCCATGTTTTGAAGCAGCACACTTGGGGAGAGTGGATGGATGTAATTCTTTAACTGAGGATGTTGCAAACAAGAATCCAGCTTTTTGATGAC
>KN482982.1:29807-49099 GCA_000787095.1 Periophthalmodon schlosseri | reverse complement strand
GAGATGCCAACCTCTCCGTCGTTGACATAAACAATAGGAGATGGAGTTTTGAGGCGGAGCAGAGTCACAGATTTGATGTTTTCGTGAAGCGGCACAAGTGGAATCAATGGCATATCATCAAAGGTGCTTAGGTCATCTGCAAATTTAATGTACAAATGTTTCCAAACCATTTTGAGCCAGGACACGGTTGGATGCTGCAGCTCTTGGTTTTCAGGTTCCCACTGGACAGTGAAGTCTCTCGTTGACCAGGCCTTTGTCAGAATCTCTTTGATGAGTCGAGCTGAGCGTTCTGGGGTCAACACTTGCAGCTGAGTACAGGGCCTTCCTGTCACAAAAATAACATTGAGAGGTCAAATATACACATTGTAACAAACACAATCATGTTTAGCCTTTAAATGCGTTTTGCACCCCACTTGGACAAAATGCATATTTGTTAATGGCATGTGACAAATATGCAAAATATTTTTCAAAAATCCTGAAGGGAGCAAATATTTTCTCTATATAATGCAGAAGTGGGATTGACTTACAGTAAGTAGACAATCCACAAACATCACAAACATACATATTATTAGCATACAAAACACAGTAATATGGTTAATGAAATGGTAACATTGAAACCATTTACTCGAGGTTAGGTCATGATTAGGGCTACACATTGTTTGGCCTACATAATTCAACTGGTCTGACTGAGATTTAGTCCCCAATCCCCATTAATGTAATCAATTTTTACTGAGCCCAAGTCTGTTTTTTATCTCTATTTGTTCATTATGATATCATGGCGACTTAAAAATGTGTAGTGCATCATACAGAATTGTGTAGCCCTAATTTGCATCATGCTGGAACATGTTAATTGTCATAGTGATACATTCATTGAAAACTGCACATTAGTTTGGGTTAATACAGGAGCTACACTTTTAAAACCTACCAGAACAACCCCATAGGTACTGCTGCACTGAAAAGTAAGATTATTTGGTTATTAATATCATCACTATCTAAACTGTATCATATTAATAGAAGTGTTGTTGTTACCTCTGCTTTTGGCTGCTTTCTTCAGTCTGTCCATTACTGAAGGTTTAATGTTTTCTAAGACAAAGCGACTTTCCAGTCCAGGGTACAGGGACCTACAACACAAAAAACAAATTAAGTGACAAACAGATTAGAATGTGTGGAATATTTTATGTCAGTAAGTCACTGGGAGGAGCAGTTGTCACAATTCATTATTTATTATGATGATGATGATTATTATTATTATTAATTATACATTATTTATTATATTGAGGTGATAAAAAATACTGTTTATTTTTGTAAGGGATTTCATTTTTATAAGGGATTTGGTTGATAAGATCAGTTTGGAGCTCGATACCCTGTGACTGCCAACTAACTACAACTGGGTTTTCACGCTATCATCAAACATAATTTCAACCACAGTAGTCAGTGATAAAAGAGCAGATAGTACATTTTGTCCCAGTTTTTGTTTTGTATCAATAAATAAGTAATAAGTAATTTCCTTTGTGTTCTAATTTACTAACTGTAATATTTTACTCATAAGGCAAAGCAAGTTGAATTGTTTAGGTGTTTCAATCTCACGGTTTAGGTACTTCAAAATCTTATGTCTTTGTGATGGAAATCTATGTGTATAATATTCCTATCATATGTCTTTGTGTAAATGCATTTGATCTGTGTCAGTCTGTGAGAGACCCAGACCAGACATTAACATGTGTGAATGCTCTGTCTCCATCCCACAGGAAACTCTGTCGTTTTACCGTATGTAGCTTTGTAATTCTGGTATAAATACTCAGAGCTCAGATGCTGTAAACCTTTTTGTATTTCATAACTCACTAGATTCCACAAATTGATTATTATTCAATAAGATATAATTTCCACAACACAGGTGATGGCACCAGGCAAAGTTACAGATCTGTGAGGAGGCGACACCACCCACAATGCAATGTTTTTCAAGGTATTTTTCAGCAATAATTTAACACTTGTAATGAAGAAATGTAAAATAGATACATTATAGATACATTGTTTATGCCCCACCATGGAACATTCCAGGCAAAGTGATAATTTCCATGAAGAGAAGCAGGTCGCAGAAGAAAGGTTACGCAGTACACCATTAAACTTGGACATTTACAACTGCGTGTAAATAAGGGAAACATTATAATGATTTCATGACTAAACTAACAGTTTTACCTGGGATACTCCTCTGAAGCGATGTAAACGGCGTCCTTCTCCGTGACTGAGGATGTGAATGTGGTGAAGGACGTATCTTGCAGAGGCAGTAGCTCCAGTCCGATTAGATCACTGTAGTTAGCATCGCTCAGTGCAAACTCCAGCAGCAGCAGCTTTTCATCTGCAGAACCCTTGTGTCTATGCTTCCTTATAACCTGCCTCAGCAAACAAGGGGTGGCTTTCTTCACTTCAGTGCCTTCAGGCGTGTAGGCAGCTAAGGCTGAGTCCACCGAGGCGGGCACCTTTGCCACCTGCATCCCTGAGCTTTGGAGGTAGTTAATCACGGTCTCTGCGATGACCTTTTCTGTGTCCAGTTCTGAGAAAACCGTCTGATCCACTCTGACCCAGCTCTCACTCAGAGAATAAATGACTTTCTCTTTCAACAGCTCATTAAACAAAGGCTGAAGGATCGGTTTCCAGCGGGATTTGATGCGTTTAGGATCGGGCCAGGCGGCATAGGTTCCTGTAGGAGTCAGCACAAAGTCTTGGTCCTTTTTGTTCTGTATTCTTTTGACAGTTTCAATGATAAGGGTATAGTAAGCTTTAGGTATGATGGTCATTATTAGAAGCTCATTCCATAAAGCTGCTGGATCTCGCCACTGGTCCACTTCGCGCCATTTAATACTCCTTCTATTGTCTGTGAGCCCAAAGAAACCGCTAACGTGAACTGGCAGTCCTGTCTCACTCTCCTCACCAGGCGGGAGAGGCAGGAAGCAAAAAGCGCGCCCCGAAAATCCCGCTGCAGCTCCTTCTTCATCCTCTTTGTCCACGAGGGGCATGGCGATACCGATAGAGGGCATGAACTTTAAATCATCTGCCAAATTATCCAAATCGGTACACATTCCTCTTCCCCCCACACCGTTACACACGAGCCAAGCCATCCTCTGTGTCTCCTTAGATGTATTGTCCTGCGTTTCAATGCTGAGCTGGTACGTGACACATGTGATGGTAGAACTAGGGACCCCGCTGCTATAACTGTCAATGGCTTCTCCTAAAGTCTTCAATGCTTCAGTTCGTTCAAGTTTATCATCAGCGTTTTCGGATGCTGTTACCTGATATAGCACTCTCTCCGTTCCGTCGGATTCCCTCACGTGCAAGGAGATCTTCTGCACACTTTTGAGGAAGAGCAGTACAGTGTCCGCGTCGGCTTTGAATGACTCAAAAAGCTCTAGGACCTTTTCTTTGTTGTAAATGTTGCCGCTGAGTTGGGACGGTGATGTGCGAAGGGGGAAGCGGAAAAGTGTCCCGGGAAAGTTACCATCTTGCATAGTTTTTTCAGAACTGCCTAAAATGCCGATGTAGGGAGCGAACTGGTCGGTGAGCTCTGTTATCTCTTTCACATCCGTTTTAAGGTTCCAACACTGACCGGACTCGTTGACTCCAAACAGTGTCTGGTGTGGATCTAGCATAGCAATCTGGTCACCACTGAAAATGCTGGGGACATCTGAAAGAGAGAGAGAAAAAAAGAAATGTATTAAAATATTTAAGGTGTTTCATGATCAGTTACTATTAACTTTATAGATTAAAGACAAATGTAAAAAATGCCATATATTTTAATAAAGATGTCACTTTAGTTAGTGTTACAATTACGTGAGACAATATGATTATTCATAATTACACAATGACACCATGACCAAACATTCAATAATCATTAGTCTATATGTGAGCAACTATATGAAATCAAACTTTTTGAATGAATGAAGAAAATGTGAGTGCGACAGTCATATAAAAAAATACTTGGTTTAGATACATTCAACTGAAATTACTTTATTTTTTCATTTTCAGAATTATTATTCTTTAGTCCTTATGTTTATATTGTGATCTAAATAAAGACAATCATTGATTAGATAAAAAATCTTGACATTCACATATTTTATTTAATTGAACCTAATTTGTGTATTACTGCTGACAGAACAACTCTCACCTGTGATGTGGTAAACAGAATTGAAGCCAATTCCAAATCTCCCGACTTTCAAAGGGTCCTCTCTTTTCCTGCTTCGTGCAATCTCCTGAATTCCATTCCAGTCTTCCATTGTGAACACTGCATCATTATAGACATACAGTGCTGTACCTGAAATACATTTTCATGTACAATTAGTAGATATACAATTGCATTATTTAATTAATCAAAACATATTACTATTTTGTCTAAAATTACATTGTAGATTGATTATAACGTCCTTCACAATTCTCCAGAAGCCTTAAAACATATGGGATTGAATATGCAAATTGTTCGCTCATAACCATAAGTGATTTGTGTAATGATTTGGCACAGTTTCTGTTTTCATTCTGTTTGCTCTTCCTTGTACAAACTTTTCTATTTCTCTACAGCACAAAGAACACACTAATTTATGGCCAATGTGGCTTGATTATAGCTAAGAACTGATCATTATTTATGATTTAAGATAAGCAGATCACTAATCATTCCTTTACCTTGATGCTGAGCCATGTCTGGTGACCACAATGACTCCACTCCATACTCCGTCTCATCATACATAAACCTGACTTCTGTAGCCCCGGCATCTTCAGCGTTTTGAATCAACTCCTTCAAATATTATTAAAAAATAAGAAATTTATTGTGGTCTATTTGTGTTTTCATGTGAGACTCCATACTTACTTTGAGAATTTGTCCACCTTCAGGATACCTTCGCAAAATATCCTTCAAGAATTCCACTAGTGGTGGCGTCGTCTGCCCAAATCTACCTGGAAACACAAAGCCTTGTAAGTCTCAATATGTTTTCCTTTACAGTATATTCATGTTTGAGCCTACCTCCTCCTTTAAGTCCTCTGCTCTCCAGTTTAAATGACACTTCTGTGCGTGTGGCTGACAGCAGGCCTCCAATTCGAATACTGTCATCAAGCTGTAAACAGAGGACAGAGAAAATAAGAACATTTATTATATTATAGGAACTATATTGGAAATGGCCCTTAACAGCATTCTAACTTTTAACACAAAAAAAATAAAAAATTAAAAAATAAACCTTTCGTAACATTTTTTTTTACCATTACCCTGAAATATATCCCTTAAAAACAAGTACAGGTCAACATTGTAAAATTTGATGATTTTTTAAATGAGAAACCTTCCTGCCTTAGTGGATGGTAGTGTTGAACTGTTAGAAGCTACACCAGAATATTTAAAAACATGATCGTGCAATCAGATTTCTGTTTTTCAGTGACACCTGTGAAACAAAGGAGCTCATTGGTCACCTATGATTTACAAATAAAATCAAATTGATCTCACCTCAGATTAACAGTTTAGTGCTTTGCCCATTGATTCTGCAGAAATCTGCAATGTTTTTCGCCCTCTGTGATATTTTTTCCCGATATAGAGGGACCGTGCATGTCCCTGATTTGCTAATCTACCTGTCAATCACACCCATTTGAAAACGGGGAGATTCACCGGTGACCAGACTCAGATCTTTGTACAGCATTGAAGAAGTGTGTATTCTGGATCACACTCAAATTATGTGTTAGAGAGTGCTTTAAAATCAATGCTTTAGTGAGCCAGTGCCGGCTGCCGTTTGGGGCTGTTCAAGGTGACTGTGCATGTGACCCTGTGCACTCAGAGTCAGCAGTGTGTGCTGTGCCCTCCTCATCTGCCTTCTCATCACCTGCTCACATTGCAATAATCACAAGTCATGTAAGGTTGACCTCTTTTGACTGTAGTAATGAATGCTCTATATGACTAATGTAGTTCATGAATTATGGCTTTAGTGGTATTGAAAAGTTTGAGAGAACAGTTTAAGTTCAACGTTTTGCTTGGTGAAGTAGCAACATAAAAGTAAAGGTCAAATAGATCAGGCTATTTTATTTTAAATTAGGACAAAAACTCCAGACTTAGTGCACAATTAGTTTAGCTGAAATTTGAGGCAGACTGTGAGGCTGAATGTCTAAATCATTCACTGGAAGAACTGGAGAAGTTTGTGTCAAATGGTCCATGCTTTTGCTAAGGTCTGCGCTCTCTAAACTTCCAGTTACAAGCGTCCATGTCTACTGAGTATATAGTACACACGTTAGTTAAATTGCACTGAATGGACAAAATAGGCAGAACAAAACCTCACATTAAGACATCCTTTGTTACACAGTATTTACTAAGAAAGTAAACTATTAGCATGTTTTTCACTACAGGGATAGACATGAACCCTTGAATTCAATAAGCATATGCTGCACTAAGACTATTGTCTAGGCTACAGCCCATAAACTAAATGGAAACTTTTCCAGCTTGTAGCAATTCCCGTTAACAAAAATCTTTTTTTTCTCCACAGACAGATAAATGTTTGTAAGTTAAATAGAATTCTTCACTAGATGACATCCACAAACTGTAACAGACATGGAAGTACAACATTTGTCTACTAAATACAGTGTCTGGCTCAGTGCCCACAGTAAACTGCTGCCAATCTTTATCTCCATGAGTGGGAAGGAAATTTGAAATCCATACACATAAAAGACAGCATACTTTACTCAAATTGAATTACTAGAAAAACGCAGATGGCTGCAGCAGGATTAAAGTAGAATTAAAGATGCACCGGACACAATCTGGTTCTGTTGGGATAGCTACTTTTAGCAGGCTACTGTTGTTTATTTAGGTGGGGCTGGCTCATCGCGGAGGGCTACCACCAACTGACCACCACCTGCCGTTTTCAGTCACAGCCCCTTTGAGCCCAGGGTCAGCCTGAGTCAAGTGAGAAGCCATACCCTCAACATACTCGCTAAAGCCGCACACACAAGGTTTAAACACTTATGTTAAATAATAATAAATAATTCAATTTGATCACTGCACAAAGATAGCTGGTTACTTTGTTTGATTTGTTTTTTTCAAAAAATAAGTTCATTTAAAGATGCTGTATCAGATTTTTTGTGTCTTAAAGACATGAAAAACTGAGTTAGTTCATTTCAAACGGTTTGCAATGGTCTTAAGTTATTCCTCACTTACCTTATGCATTCTGAGCATCCAAAGTATTCACTGCGATAAGTTTTGCCATAAAGCCAACAGCAACTAGCATGCTAATGTGCACTTTTTGATTATTGGACAATAAAACACTTTATAATTAGATGCAGACAGCATGCAGCAGACTTATTTTGACCTCAAAAGCTGCCTGTTTTGCTCAGATACATGAGAAAATATATTATGAATGTGTTATTTTTATAAAATAATGTTTTTTGAAGCTCAGTCATAACCAGTAAAATGTACTAAAATTCCTTCAATACATTTCCTGCCAAATAAATACATTTTACTTCCAACAAGACTAATAGGCACAGAATTACACTGGAATTCATCTAACAATGAGACTACTGTACTGTTGATAAATAAGTGTTATTTAATTTGCCCTAAGCTGAGGCACAAGACTGGGGTTGATTCTACAAACAGCTCATAGTAATGTTGATGTTTCCCTGTAAAACTCACCACTTTTCCATTGTGTGACAATCGCTGCTCCTGGACAGGCAGGTGTGTCTCCTCATAGACCAGCTGCTTCACCTGTCGGACACATGTGCAGGGAGACACCCGGAACCTCTTTGGGGCTATATACTCGTGAGCCACTGTCACCCATGGCAACCTGAGAAAAGGATAATATGGCATTAAACATGACAGTGTTTACTTTATTTAATGGACTTTCCGATGCAAGTATGTAGTCTAAACACTGAATAGAATCTAAAATGTGATAGCAACACGTAGCTGAGCTGTTTTTTGGGGAAGTTGTATAGTTGTATCTGTTTTGTTTAGTTGGCCGAATTAGTGGCCTGTGAAAATTAGTAAAATCATTTAAAAAATGTTGTTTTTAGGAAAAGCAGGATTATCCTTTTATGTGTTAATAATATAATAAGCATTATTCAAGTTGAATATTTTTAGCCATCTTTTGTTGAAGGAACAATCTTGTATCATATTAATAACAACTATAAGCAACAATTTTTTATTATATATTTTAAGGAAAGTCATTTTTTGATTTTGAATATTGGCAGATACTCAACACTCAAGTATTGTATTGTAACTACAAAAGGCTGGATCGGTGTATTTCTAATTAATAGTATGTTAGTAATACCCACGTCTCCAACCTATGCATCAAACTTGAAAGTAAAATCATAGAATTGGAAGGTTAAACAGTCAAAGGTACAGTAGTAGTAGAAACATTGATAAGAGACCTGCAGAATCATTGATTTTCTAATAGTTCATTTGTAAAGGAAGTGTATACTTTATGACCCTAAAGAGCAGAAGAATATTGGTTACAAATTATTGACCACATTTGGGTTTCACGTAATATGAGTGTGATCACCTCACCAGGGCTCTGTGTGGGAGGCCCATTAGACCCAGAGATGACTGTTCGACTGCATTCGCCCACTTGGATTTCTCAGCAAACTGACTCCATCCTAAATTACATCTATTGATCCCTCCTCAAATCCTAGCCCTTGTGTCCAATTCATTTAACTTTTTGCATGTTTTTTCCAATTTCAGGTTCACCAGAAAGCTGCTCTTCATGTAGACAGTTGTAGACTGTGGCATTATTCCTCTGTAAGTGGAATGGCCAAGATAAACAGCCCCATGAAAACACTAATTAAGCTAAATATTCCTGCACGTTCAGCAAAGCAAAGCCAAGGGGAGCTCTGGAGCAATACGTCTTCTTACTGCACAGTGAGGCTGAGGTGGGTGTGGCGGTGCATGAGATTATCAAATCAGGATGGAAAGGAAGAGGAAACATGCCATATATTCATGGGTTTCAGTTTCCTATTATATGTAACATTTTGAGGATTTTTCTTCATTGAAATAATATAATATTTTCTTTTTAAATTGTTAACTGCTATAGCAATGGCCCTAATTTTTCATCGTTCTGAAACTGATGGAAAGGCCTAGGTGTTTTCAAATTAGAATGATTGACTCTCAGATAGGGGACAGGAACTGGTATTCCTAACAATTATAGCCCCAAAGGTTAATTTAATTTAATTAGTTTAATTTGGTGCCACTAGGGTTATAGTGTAGTCATCTATAGCTTAGCCAATGAGCTTTTTTGTTTTTAATGTGTATTTATTTACAAGAACAGACTATTCACACAATAAAATATAATAATATAAGCATATGAACTTTAAAGCTGGCACTGACACAGCATACTGACCACGGGTCTGGACATTTGGCCATCTTGACGCTACTTTGTGCCACAGTAGCCTCCTCATTCATAGGACTATCTTCTGCAAAGCGCGCATGGATACACCTCCCGGAAAACGGCTAAGAAAAACAAGAAAACCGTTATTATCCCCGGCACCTGTTTCTTCTTATAAAAGGATTGACAGTGACGTGCAAAAGACAGACACACTATGGCAGAATGAACGACGGGAAACAGTTAAAACACAAATCCGGACACAGAGCTGTTCGCATAGCACCGGGGTTTGGATGAGCTCCTTGGTGCGTTATCCCCCGCTGTCCCGGGTAAACCCCCGCTTACTTGTGTCGGTCCGGTGTGGTCCCTCCTCGGTCTCTTCAAAACGCTGATACATTTCACGGTGTGCAGAGTTCCTAGAAAGAACAACAACAACAATAGCAGGTGACATGTTGTTCTCCAAGCTCCACCATACCGACTCCTTCAAAGGCGATGTTCTAATAATAATGAATTACACCGGAGCGTGATCGTAGAGGCGCAGAGGGGCGGGAGGTCTCACTCCCATCTACTTCCGTGCACATCTAAATTATCTAAATTTGATAGAGAATATGTACGTAAGCTATAAAACATCTAAACACATTTTAGCCACTAATGAAAGTTTAACAGTTATTAAAAAGCGACATAATTTTACCGAAAAGCTTTGAAAAGATCTTAATTAACAGCGGTGCATGATGCTTTGGTTTGCGCATGCGCACTTTTCAAAGTTATTATAGGCCTACAATAAGATAGGCCAGATGATCCAGTGCAAAAATTCAATTTAGTTTACCAGAAGTACTATATCCAAACATAACTATTATGCACTATTATATTCAATTACGTTATTTGACCGTGCTACATGTAGTTTAGATGAAGCGGTCAGCAAAGAGTGTGAATAGATAACGATGACTCACTATGTATAACATTTAATATACTCCTGTTTTAGACCAATAACTTTAATATCTGAAATACAGTTTAACACATGTGCAAATTATGTAAACGATATGATTACATAAATAGGCCTATTCTTTCCCAGGTTCAGCCAATGCGTAGGCGTTCTTGTTTTTGTTTTAAGAGTCAAATGCTGCAACCTCGTGTGTTCTTTCTCAAGTTCATCATTTTAGAGTTAGGCCTTAATACGCAGTAGTAAATATGAAGTATTAGAGTCTACTGCATGGTCTATCCAGTCTACTGCATAGTCTATACGTTGCATTGCCAACGTTTCTGAAAACTAATATTTTGCAGAAATGCTCCGCAACCGCAGTGACTTATAACAAACTCTCTAGACATGCGCATGATGCATAGAAATGTGCTATCGAAGTCAAGGGCGTCCATTATCATCTGCATGTTGGAAAAGCTATAGGCATTAAAGACTTTTAAAGTCTGAATGTGACCTTCACTAAAATTCTCGTTATGACTGAAAAAATAAATTTCCTTATCTAAATCTACGAAGCATGCAAACTTACTACCACACAGCTGGAAATAAATCCGTTGTTCTTGTGTTGTTTCTTTTTCACAATTGATTTTAAAATCCTACAACGCTCCCTTTTAAAAGTCTCTTTAGCAGGGCTCCATCGCTGCATAGCACACATCCATATGCCGCATTGAAGAGAGGGAGAGAGAGAGAGGATACCCAGAGGAGGGCAGCCTGTCAGCATCACAGCCTCCGCTCAGTGTCCCTGCGTCATCAGTCAATAACAGATGAGGCTACCATAACATCAACAACGAACATTTATAATTTCTATCTTCAGGATCATCATACCCAAATAGGCCAAATTCACATAAAGGTCTCTTTTTAAAGAAGAAATTGTGGTTAAAAAAAACATTTGATAGCCGACTAGAAAAATGTGACGCATTCAGAAATGAAATGTCTTAATATTCATGATTACACACCAGAGAATATTATCTTTTATTTCCCATCACAATGCTAATTTACAAAAAAAAAAAAAAAAAGAGTTTTCTTTGTTAATCTGTGAATGTAATTCATTCTTTCGACCACTAGATGGAGCCAGAATTGCAAGATTGTGGCCAGTGTGAAGTGGCTCGGCTGAAGTGCATGTCAATTTCAGTGTTTTTGCATTCTTCACATGATTAGTTAGTTAGTTAGTAAGGTAATTTGTTAGTAATTATGCAATTACAAACTAAATGTAGGCCTAGACTAGTCCTCAGTCCTATCATTTCTTGACCTAGCTTATACCAATGGTATTTAAATTGCTACCAGACCAGAGCGAGAACAGTGTTTTCAACCACCCGATATTTAGAACAAACAATGACTGTGAAAAGTGAAAGAAGAGTGAAGTTTGTCCTCTTTAGTGGTTACATTGATTTTCTGGCATTGATCCTGAACATGCCCCGACATGTCAGTAATTGGCCACGGTTTTACTGCTGTGCTTTTGAACTCCTCCTGTGCGTTAGTTCAGTCCACACAGCACAAGTGTTTATCACGAAAGGTGATAATGATAGCTACTTAAAGAACACTGAGGCTATATCATATTCTAAAAACTTTGCCTGTGAAGAGAAATCATTGCTATGTATATCCATTATACCCTATGCAACCCAGCCAGGCAGACACAACAGTAACTTACATGGCCTGTATTGCAACATCAAAAACATTATATTGCAAGGGCATTGATACTGAATTAAGCCCACCGAGTCTAGACCTATCCAGGCAGAGATAACCTTACAATAGTGTATTACTGTTGTAAATAATAAGTTAGTATAATCATATTTGGCGGGGCATAAAAAACGCAACGCCCAACCAATGGGCTAAATCAACATTTACACACAAATATAGCCTACTATAATAAAATGTAATTGATTAATATTGAATAGATTGGCAGACTACTAAAATGGCAATACTATGGGACAAAGTAGATTTAGATTGAAGTTGATATCCTGTTGGCAGCTGTTTTAAGCCATGTCCACCGTCAATGACAGTAGGCCTATATAAAGGTCAAGAACAGTCAAAACCATTCAAGAAAATGCAGGCTAGTCGGGGACCACAGTGAAATAGAGTGGACTGGAGTCTTTGATGTCTCGTATTTTAATGAAAGAACCTAAAATATAGTCTACATAGGCCTAGTATCATTAATATTCACACAATGATTAAATTGTTATTAGAAAATAAAACCAATAGGAGAGATAGAGATAAAGATAAAATTATCATATAAAACAATTATCAAGAATCAGTTTTTGCCAAATAACGTCACGCCGGTCAGTCAGTGCAGATTATGGGGACAGTCGGCGCCATATTGTTTCTATCAAACAGTTTTTTTTTAATATATGGCTTTTCACGAACTTTAACAGGAAGAGAACACCGGAGAGCTCAGTTTCCCTAAAAACTGGTTTAATAGTCGTACTGTTATTTGGACAGTTAATGCATGTTTTCTTTGGCGTTTACGTTTGTTTACATTAGCAACTAGAACCAATATGGCGAAAACCGATGTAAATAAGAGCAGAAATTCAGACGTGTAAATTAAGTAGTCTTCATAAAATACAATCAAATACAATCAATACACAAACACAACAGATTGTGTTTGTGTATTGATATCACTAGATTTTTGTCACATGCTTAAATGTAAAGAAAAAACGTATATAAACCCATATCATATTCATATTTCATGCTGCCTTTGATGTCGCTGCGGCGGATCACGGGCACATCCACGCGCTCCTCTCTTGGCCCCACCCCTCGCGCTCTCTCTCTCTTTGATGTCGGCGCCGCTGTGAGCTCGCGCCGCTGCTTCATGTGTCCCCGTGCTCTCTCTCTCTCCCTGCAGACTCTGTGGTGCTCGGAGCAGCAGACTGTGGACCGGAGCAGACAGAGGAGCAGACCCGGGCTGACATGAGCGGAGGAGCGGACCGGTGCGAGATCTCTGCACGCCTCTCACCGGTCTGCAACTGTGGACGGCTTCAGTCCACTTCACACTAAAAACACACGGATTACTGGCTTTTTTTGTGCAGGTGAGAATGTAAACTTCGAACGAGACCGCTGCTCTCCTCAACTTGAGGGGAAAACTTCAGGAGTTTTATAGTAGCTTTTCAATTAAACAAGCAAGCTATGTATGTTTAGGATTTGAACTTGGTTGTTCTAGACCTAAACATTAAAAGGTGAAGAGGAAATAAAAAATAAAAAAAATACAGATTGTTTCGTAAAAGTCTTGAGTTAATCAGTGTGGAGCCTCAACCTGAAATTTGGCATCAGATACAGACACTATAGGCTGTTGGACTGCACTCAAATTTTTGTGGTAACCAATTAATAAATGTATGTATCAAAGTTTTGAGTTGTTGCATACAACCAACAGTAGGCAACCACATAGCCTACATTCCCTGAAGTTGTATTTAAGTTCTTATTATTAGACAGTTTATCAGATCATTGCAGATATCTATAGCTTAAGCCTATTGCATGGATTCATTGTAATATTGTCGCTTTTCTTGCAGATAAGTACACGACGTAAAGCGTTAAATCAAAATGGTTTTGATATTTGATCCCACCATTTCACTAGTGCTGACACTTCATGTGATGTCTTCAACTCTGGTAAGTCTATATTCCTCTGCAATTCTTATAAACTGAATAACTGCTAACAGTTTGTGGCTACTTTGATACTAACTGATTATCAAAACTATATACTAATTGAACAAGCAGCAATACTGAACAAAAAAAATTCTAAAACTCACATAAATACTGATCGATCTATACCAGAACTAATATAAGACCACCTGTAAATATTGACTAAACTAATGTTTTGTTTTGAAAATCCAATATTTTTGTCTAAAAATGTGTTTTTGTGTTTTTTTATCAGTGTGATATCAAAATCCGTATCGTATACTGAGCCTTTTGCTTAGTATTGAAATTTCAGTTTGAAATTTTAGCAACTTGACAACAATACTACTCTCTAACCTCCACCTAAAGCAACAAGTACCTTCTCAGTGTGAACTGTGGATATTACTTTACCCCTCTGCACTGTTATTGTCCTAGTTTGTTGAATCTGATATCTCCATTCTTTTGTCTCCTTGTGACCATCCCTGTATATTATTTCAATGGTATTCTACTATACAGGACCCTGCTTCCACAAGTAAGCCCTCTCCCCAAGGACTCATTAAACCGTCTTATCTCACCCCACAGTATCAGACTCAGTATCCATGAGTTCTATTATAGGACTCAAATATGATGCACTGGAATAACTCAGCGTTTATCTGTTATGGAGGAAAATGGCGATGAAATACAGGCATTTTTTGACTATCCCTCTCAGATTCCCGCGGGGGCCGGGGAGGAGATCAGGGACTGCAAAGAACAGGAGTACAAGGACCGCTTTGGGAACTGTAAACCCTGTAAGCAGTGTGACGCAGGACATGAGCTTTCAAAGGTGGGTAGCTCTTGCATCTTCATACGTTGAAGTAGAAAACACCTAGTAATTGTTGAAATAACAGATTGTAAGTAAAATGGCAAAAATACTGCAAAATCTTGGGCTTCTTAGGGGAAAAAACAGCAGCTACGTATTGATAACATCTAAACTAGGGTTGTACTCTCCAAATATTGACAAGGTAAAATGTACTTCTTGGCAGTACGCCTATTGATACGAGATGCTGCACTGTGATGCTTTTAAGCAATGTTCAAATGCTGAATTATTCACTTAACTATTTGCTTACTACTGCATTAGGGGTCAAGGTGTTGAGTAGAGATGCACCGATCCAGATACTATGGCCGATACCTGATATCAAACACAATACCACTAGAGACTGAAATTTGCCTTTATTTTTTAAAAAGAAGATTAACATAAGACAAAACTAAGACCAGTAAAAAGACTTATTACATCAAGTTAAATGTCCAACCATGATATCGGTTAAACCGATATTTGGAAGCCAATATCCGATCCAGTACATTTTTCTGTATCGATGCTGATATCTGACACCATTCTCTGATCGACGTCTCCCTAATGTTGAGCTCAAAAAGTGAGTTATTCATAAAAGAACTGATCAATAACTTCAACACAATAAAAACATACATTTAGTAAACTTTTAGAGCCTGTTTTATCAATATGCATGCATAGGTAATCATGTATTGTGAGGTACTTGACAATACCCAGCTCTGAACTAGAGTGAGCCAAAACAATATTAGTAAAGATCCATCTAGTTTAAGAGAAAAAAAAGCACAAAGCCAGGAGTTACATACCCCTTAGGAATAAAAATAAGAACAAAACTGAAACTACCCTACACCCTACACTGAGAACTCCCACACTTGGATGAAAGCAGAGCAGAACTGTGTGTATCACAAGGAAACTCCATTATTTATTGCTTCCTGTCTTTCATGGAAATACCTGCCAAGCGGCCATTAGCTTTTGTAGAGCATTGACCCTTCTTTAATCAGTCACAGCCGTACTCCTGACCTCCTGTAGCTCAATGCCTCTCATTGTTCCTCCTCATGGAACCTGGTCTAACTTGTTGTCTGCAGCAATCGCCTCTGCTCTCCAAGCTCGGAGTACAGGTGACTTTAGAAACTTATGGGGTGCTTAATATCAACAGGAATTAAGAAATTATAGGGTTTATTTGAGAAGCAAAAGACGTTCCTGAGACACAGATGGGATGAGATCTCATGAGATAAAATTATGCACACATGAGTAAAATGATCTTGTTTACACTTTGTTTTCCAGTACAGTAAGTGGGAAAGTGACTTTACACTGACTCCATTACATGCTGAAAAAACAGTTTCACCCTTGACATGTGTTGCACACATGTATTTAAGTCCAGCTTCCTTTAATCTGCGTTCGCACAGACATGCTCTCTGTGGTTGACTGTATGCTTCAGTAGTCCTGGCGTTTCCCTGCCCACTCTGTTGCAGCACCCTGGGGTCCTGGTTAATAATTGGCTGCCTCGTTCTTTCTGTGAAAGTAGCAGGATGTGGAGCAGGGAAAGTTTTGAGTCACTTCTGAGCCAGTCTGTGGATATTCTGTGGACCGGTTCCTGGAGCAAAGCAGACATTTGGAGTCCCTCTGTGCAGCTGCCATAGAGATCCTGGAGGAATGTGCCCCAGTTTGCTCTGGAAGTTTGCCTCTGGAGGCTGCTTAGGCCGGCTGACAAACATCAATTAGCTCCTCTTCGCTAACTGTAGCTAAAAGAACCACCCACACAGAAGGGACAGCCATTACAGTCACTTATTCTTCCTCTGTCTCCCATATTTCAATCTAGGCTTTATTGGGTTCATGAATAGCACGTTGCTTAGCCTGTTGTGTTGCATGAAGGAGAGGGAGTGAACTGCTTTGCAGCGCCTGCTGGAAAAGTGCCAAGAGCAAAAGGCAAGAACTCTTCTTTGATGTGTCAATAAGTTGTAATATGTGGCAAGAGTGTAGTGCTCTATTTCCTTTTTTGCAGTTTGTTTGGATTTTTCACACAAACCACATCAGATGATAATACTGGGATGTTGAGATGTCTACCACCTGCTTTTTAAATGTGTTAGCTTCGAAATCACGTCACTTACATCAAAAATAGACTCACTACTAGTAACTACAACAGTAGTTACTAGTAAGAATGTTTATCAGCTTAAAGTTTCATCACATTCCCATCCTTGGCTTCTTGTTTTATCATACAGACGATACGATCGTTAAACCATTTTGCCTAGCCTAGGTTTGTAAAGGGTACCTTTGTTAGGCTTGTGTGGCTTGGATGAAAAACAAAGAGATGGGTGGTTTATGTGGCTGGATCAGAGGGCAGAAGTTGGCTCTGTAGCTCTTTTGTCTGCTCTGGCCCACTTGTGTGTACGTGGCATCAGCCCCTGCCCTGCCATGCGGTGCCCCATGAGCAGAGCTGTGCTAGGCCTGGTAGGGATTAGCAGGGATGACTGGTCTGGGCCACCTCCTCCATGTGGAAGTGGGTTGAATTCTCTCTCTATCAGAAGAACACTGATGTCAGTACTTTGAAGGAGCCTGATTTAAAGATCTAATGTTTCTTCCTCTGTGATAGTAGCATGGGCATATCTAATTCCTGTTAGAATCCCTATCCCATGTCCCATGTCCCATGTTCACTTTGTATGAACTCTGGTCTTCTTTCTGTGGACCTCTCCTTCTTCAGCTTCTGCCCCTGTTCACATAAAGTCTTCCTCCTGGCAGAGGAAAAGGCCTTATATGGAGATCTCATAACAACAGCTGCAAAAGTCTTGCTTGCACCTCGTTCCAAGCCTGGCCCGGGAGTTTTTAGTGTTAGGATTATATGGGTTTCACAACCAAATTCTTCACTTTCCATCCCAACCTTTTGGTACCATCAAACACTCACATCTTTGCATCTATAACATCCCTTTTAATACCTGCCAAAATGATTCCCCTCCGCCAACCTGCGTATCAGAGTCTTGTGCCCACATTCCAGTCTGACTGCATGCCCGGGCAGTGAAAGGGGACACGGGTGAAGAGAGAGCAGAGCAAAGGAGCCCCGTTTGAAGCCGACCTTCACTTTAATGATATATGAGCCCCCTCCCAAACACTGCTAAGGGCCTGACATTACAGAGGGGGCAACACTGGGCTACACCAGGGCAGCTGTCTCTGAGCTCATAAGACAAGATCCATCTATGAAGTCACCTTGGCACACATTTAAACCACACCACATACAGTCCTAGTCTGCTACAGCAAATCTGCCCAGGCGCAGTTTTCAGAGGCAAATCATAAGGGGGCATCTGGGTGTAGTTTGGTGGAAGACGTTTCATGTCAGATCTGCATTCTGACAGACTGTTAGCTAGAGAGGGAAACATCATCCAGCCTAACACCATGTCCATAAGCCTGATGTTTTTACTCTGAACAGCTGCCTTCATCTTTATCACGATTAGTGACTAGTTGACAAAGAGTCTGTAGTATTTACAGCACAAAACCACACAACGTTTTAATAAAAACAATGTACAGTTCATAATTTTCATGTGTAGTGATTTGTATTTCATTTACATGAGTGTCTAATGGATCAAAGGTTTGTGTTTTTAAATGGTTGGTGCAGAAAGCTGCCCATGTGGTGTAGCCTTTAGATCAGTCTCAAGGGAGGAGGATTTAGCTTTTTAAGAGCTCATACAATAGTTCAGCAGCAGCAGAGACTTCCCAGTGCTGCCTCATAAGCTCTGCTCCTTCCTCAAGTGTTCCTTTGCCAGCACTAGGCCTCTCAGTCCACGGGACACTTAGGGAGTCTGTTGGAGAGCTGCTCAAACAAAAACTCTGCAATAAACTAGCAATAATACAACAGTGGGTGTCCCCAAAGGGCTTTCTCATTCAAATGACTGGTCTTTCTGGGTCTTGCAGCGGAAGGCCACTCTTTCATACCGAGAGAGTCAGGTAGATTATTGCCTGTGTAAGATGGACTCTCCAAAGAGGCAGCCCATTGTTCTGGGTTGATCCCGTGAGCCAAGATCATTCTTTAATTCCAGACCCCTGGTAGTCCACATTCAAGCCCCCTTTTCACCAGCTGCACATCTCCCCCAAAGCTGCCAGCCCACCTCTCACCGGCTCTACTTTCTCCATTAATCCCTCCAGGAATGTGGCTTTGGTTATGGAGAGGATGCCCAGTGCGTGCCCTGCCGGAGCAGTCGATTCAAAGAGGAGCGCAGTCTGCAGAAGTGTAAGCCCTGCTTGGACTGTGGCCTCATCAACCGCCTCCAGAAGAACAACTGCTCCAGCACCAGTAACGCTGTGTGTGGAGACTGCCTGCCCGGGTCAGACACCCACTCACTACAACACATGTGTACACCATTACTCATAAACTTACAATAATGTCATTTCTTTTGTGTGCCTCACAGACACTACAGAAAAACAAAACTGAGTGGTTTCCAGGACATGGAGTGCATCCCCTGTGGCGATCCACCTCCTCCATACGAACCTCACTGTAAGCACATTTTAATCTTATTTCACATGGAATTTGACACAATTCATTTAGACTGTTGCATTTGAGGATTTGAAAATATGTACCTGCAGACTTCGG
>KN482982.1:0-21504 GCA_000787095.1 Periophthalmodon schlosseri | reverse complement strand
TGCTGAGGTCCATATAAATCCTTATAATAAAATAATAAACTAATTAGCAGATTAATAAAAATGTGGTTGTCTAAGACTCCCATCGAAATTAAAAATAATTGTAGAACTATCACTTTAAACCTCTGTTTGATCACACCGCAAAGTTATTATTTATTAATTTCAAAATGGCTGTATTTATACAAAACAGCCATTTTGATATTATCTTGTTGATAACTGTCCACCCCTACCTTCTTGAACGTCTTTTGCTTGTGTTGCAGGCAGCGGTCGTGTGAACCTGGTGCCCCTGCCTCCTTCGGTGACCAGCCCCCGGGACATGGCCCTGGCAGCGGTCATCTGCAGCGCTCTGGCCACCGTCCTGCTGGCTCTGCTCGTGCTCTGTGCCATCTACTGCAAGAGACAGCTGCTGGAGAAGAAGCCCAGTGGTGAGACAGGCAAAAGCACATCAGCACATCTGTCTGTCTGTCTACCTATTTATTTATCTATCTATCTGTTGGTCCGTTTATTTATTTATTACATATTAAAACTGCTGTCTGCCACTGACACAATAAGCCTAAAACATGAAAATCCTATAACAGTATCATTAAAAACATGAGTACATGAAATAAATAAATATCAGAATGAAGCCCTTAAAGCTGCTCTACCCATTTTTTTCCATGTATTTGAGCAAAATTTGTTTTGTCCCAGTACAGATATATTGTATAAGAAGCTCTTAAGGTCAAAATATGTCCGCTGCGTACTGTCTGCATCTGATTATGAAGTGTTTTAGGAAGTGTACATTAGCATGCCAGTTGTTGTTAGGGCAAAACTCCGCTCTGTGAAAGTTGTGAAAAGTGCATATAATCTGATCACGGTGAATAAGGATGCTCTGAACTCATAAGGCAGGTGAGGGATAACCTTGGTATGGAAGATCATTTGTTTCATCAGATTTTGAATTCTAAATGCCCTTGAATTTCTCACTTCGATTTTGTAACTTTGACAAAACATGTTTGAATAATTTTCATTCTGAATTTAAATTGCTGATTTTTAAGTGCACATTTTCAATGTGTTTAAAAATTCAAAATAAAAAAAAAATGTCCTTCTAATATGCAGCACAAATATTTTCAAACCCTCAGATTCAACAGTCAAAATTGGCTTATGCCTTCGCATCTTGGATCTTTGCTGTGAATTTTTTCACTGTGAATTTTACACTCTGAATTGTGACTGTTGAATTTGAGGGCTGGAAAATATTTATTTTGAAAATTTATACTTCAAAATGTATCCACTGAAATTCTGAATAAAAACAATTCAAAAATGTTTTTCCAGAGTTAAAAAATTTAAAGTGAGAAATTCAACGGCATTTAAAATTCAAAATCTGAAGAAACAAATTATCTTCCCTACTTGGACCACTGCAGACTGTTTAAAATGAGCTAGTTCTGTTTTCATGTTTTTGAGACAGTAAAAATCATTTAGTCATTTAGTATCTATAATGGGTCATAGAAATGATTTATTTGACCCTCAACGAAAAAATCTTTTTATACTACAAAACAAAAACTTCCACACTAGTGAAAAGAAAAATGACACACAAATAAATATTGAGTCCAAAAAAAAATTGTTCCATTTATTAAGTAAAGTAATGATCGTGACAGGTCTATAGTTGAGCTTAATCAGAAAAACAAACAACAGGAGGGCAGTTTGTGATAACAGATTTTTAAAGATTATATAATGTTACAGAAAATATCTAACTATACTGTACACTTTAAAGAGGGGGTATTATGCAAAAGCATTTTTTTTTAGCTTTGTATTCGAACCCTCTTTCCGGTTAGCTGTTAGATTCTGTCCACAAGCCTGCGTCACTCATGCTCCATAAACATACAAATCTCCATAAACATACAAAAGCATAATACAAAACTGTAAACAACAACTTGACAAACCTGATGTGATGTGCAGTAGTTTCATTAGTAGGATACATGCTTATTGTGCTGTGATAGTGCTCTGAAGGGGTTAGAGCAGGCAGCAGAGGATGGGGAGACTCAAAAAAGAAGGTGAAACTTATTAAACATGTTAATACTTGTTGGCGAATATAGCATTTTCAAAACAATAAAAGGTAACATTGTGATCTAAATACGTTGATATGTTAGGAGTTAAAACCCCATAGAAGTGGGATTTAAACTCTTTAAGTTTATAACCATTTTATACCAATGATGCAGTGATTCTGAAGTATAACAATCCCCATTTGAATTGCTTAACCAGTAACAAATACAAACCACAATCTAGTATCTGCTTTATGATGCACAAAATATTAATAATATCTGTTCAGGCTAAAATATCTCAAGCACTTGTTGTGACAGGCCAACTTGTATATTTTTAGTAGTTTGTTCATCTGTGGGTGGTTATTTATCACATTGTGGGAACTGAAATCAGGTCCCCATGATGTAATTTCAATTATTAGATCAACAACATGATTTAAATGGGTTAAAACCTCTTAAGGTGAGGGTTTAGGTTAAGGTTAGGCTATTGTGACTATGTTTGTGGTTATAATCGGTTATAATCAGTCTCCAGGAAATGAACGTATGCCAATGTAATGTCCCCAAAACCCTGGAAACCCAACATGCGTGTATATATGTGTGTGCAGCGGCCTCCCTGCGCTCTCAGGACTGTCCGTACACTGGAGCGGAGCTTTCCTGTCTGGATCCTCGCTGGCTGCACGACTTCCACCACAGACCCTGCTGCCAGTGCCACCTGGGCCCCGAGCACACCTGTGGTACGCTCAACAGTGTTTGTTCGACTTTGAAAAGAAAGCTGTAAAAAGTGTCTCTAGTCTCGAGCTGGTGTCCGTGTTGTTTTGTATGTACTCACTTGTGTTGCTTGTGTGTGTGTGTGTGTGTGTGTGTGTTGCAGGCCCTGTGCACTTGATCCCGTCTCTGTGCTGTGAGGAGAGCTGCAGTCTGGGCCACAGCCAAAACAGCCCCCTCCATTCAAGCAGGAGCATTATTAGTATGGAGTGAGTGTCTCTGCCTTTTACATACATGAGGCATATGTGCAGTATGTGATGTACATGGTGTGTAGTTCATAAAAATGTGTGTTCATGCTAACTTAGTTTAAAAGATCCGAGTCAAACAGAGAAGACGGAGGGAAACATGAAGAGAAGCTGAAAAGAACAGTAGATGCATAGGCAGATCTGGTATTTCACTGTGGCTTGGCACCATACCTCGTTTCTGGATATGAGGTCAAGTTCACTACTTATTGTTCAGGAGGGTTCAAAGTTAGAAAATCAAAGTGCATAAAACAGCAGCTCTTAAATAAGTTGACTAAAAGTACCTGATCTGTGTGCGTGCATCTGCAGTAAACATGGCATGGCTCCACAGAAATGATGAATGTGTTGAATACAGTGACAAAAACAAGATGACTAAAGAGCGTTTCACACCCTTTAAGTGGTAATTGCTCCACCTCCAGTAAAACTAGGAATCATATTCACTGAATTACTGCACGATGCCCCCGGGGAACAATCTAACTCCGGGTCTAAGCAAAGAATCAATTAAATGTGTTTGATTACTACCTTTGAAGTGTAGAAACTGAGCATCACGCATCAATACAACATACATACAAGGTGTGTCTGAAAGTAAGGATTTATTATCATTATCATCAGTGCTAACAGCCACCTGTGTCCCTCAGACACACAGAGGAGGAGGAGCCCATGCAGCTGGAGACCACAGAGGGGTCAGAGGTCACGGCACAGAGACAGAAGGACCAGGGGGATGGAGCAGAGCACAGTGTGGAACATGAAGCTGGAACAAGTGCACTGCAAGAAGGTATGACTGAAGTGCACTGTGCAACAACTTTGTCTGAAGTACCGTATAACATCACAGACAGAGCCACAGCAGCAGAATGTGTCTGAGAACAGTAGGAAACACCTCCTCATAAAAGTGAATGAAGGCCTAAGCCTGACCCCTATCCCAGTAATGAGGCCTGTCCTCATCGTGCTGTCCCTGTCTCATATGTTTACCCTCTGCCCCAGGATGACAGGGACGTCTGCCTGCTGTTCCTGTTTGAAGCAGAGGCCAGAGCCGTGTCAGATTCCTCCTGGTCCCCCTCCCCGCTCCAGTGTACAAGTTTGCTGCCCTCACAGGACCTCACAGGACCTCACAGGACCTCACAGGACCCTCATATACACAGAACACCTGAGGGCACACATGAGGCCAGACAGGGGCCTGCAGGGGGATGAATGAAGTCTGACCAGCAGGGACTTTCTATGGACCTTTGCCTGAGAATGTCTTTGAGCATCTTCATTTGTAGAAGAAAACCAGTGAATGAGCCGCTGATGTGATGAAGCTTTGTGTGTCCATGTAAACAGGTGTGAAGAATGACTATGTTGCACATTGAAGACAATCGTGACACTAAAGATGTGGAATGTTCACTCTAAGTAAATATGCTGTAGATATTGTAAGATAGTATAGGCTATTCTAATATTTTTGTAACATAGACCTCACATACAGTGTTACCTTTACTTCTCTAGAGATAGGATTGATGGCTGTGAAGAGTTCACATTTATTCATGCTTCAGATTTGTAAATAAACATACAAAATGACTTTTTACATTCAGTTGTTTTTGATCATTAAAAAACATTTTGCCTCATCTTTTGTTTTCAGATATTGCAAAGCATTTGTTACACATTTCCAATATTCGGCACATACTAATGTACTTCCTGTTAAGCCCTTCTCAAAGTGCAATATAAAATGTACAATCGCAGCCTCATCACTTTATAAAACTAACAGGCTCCGTGCACGACAGCGCCCGGTAACCTCACTGTTAGCGTCACTGCCTCCTGTCCAATAATATCTCTGTGAGGTTTTTGCCGCTAAAATGAATAAATATGTAAAGATCAGGCAGTGGACAGGGAGCTGCGGTGAACGTCACTGCCTCCTGTCCAATAATATCTCTGTGAGGTTTTTGCCGCTAAAATGAATAAATATGTAAAGATCAGGCAGTGGACAGGGAGCTGCGGGTGAACGTCACTGACAACATGTTAAAAACTGAATACTTCACCAGAGGACACTTCTGTGTTTAGAAACACAGATGTTTGTGTTGCAATGCTAACGCTAATGCTAATTTTGAGGCTTAATAAACATTAAAACACCACAAACTGAAGTATTCTATATATAAAAATAATTGGGTACTATTTATTTTAATTAATTTGAATTGTATTCTGTTTATTTTATGATTTATGAGTTTAATAAAAGTTTTGAGACACAATGAGCCAGCTAGCGTGCTGCTGTGTACAGAGCCTATTTAAGCCTAATGAAATCATTATTTTTGTCATAACATTTAGTGACTACAATAAAAGAGAGAGGCTTTGCCTGAGGTGCCAATGGAAAAGATTGTTAATAGAAACACAGCTGTGGTTAGAGCCGCCTAATTAGTTTGCAGATGGCGTGTTTACTGTTCGGGAAGAAGCCAGCACAGACAACAGCGCAGGCCTGCAGTCGAGTCACGAAGCAACTTACAACACATTGGCTATATCTGATCATTATCTTGTTTCTGGAGTTATCGGATTATTGAAATGAGGTAAACGGTTGCATCTGATGTGAGTAATCTGATTGCACGTGCACGTTTTGACAAGGAAATAGTTGGAAAAAAGCCCAAACTAATGTGGTAAAAAAAAAAGAAAACAAATGTAAACAATTGAAAAAGATATTTTACAATTCTAATATTGTCTTCTAAATAGAACTGACACTAAATCAACAGAGTATCTGAGAAGTGATCAGATTTATTTTATGCATGTAAAAATACACCAAAGATTAGTCTAGTTACCGGATTTTTACTGGTCATGTAAAAGTACCCACTGTTAGCAAAGTAAAATGAATGTATTTAAAGCCAAAAGATGTAACATTGCAGTTGTTAAATGAAAACAATTATTGACAGACACCCAATTCAGTTTTGTGTCTAAAAGCGGGTAACAGCAGCTCAGTTGGTAGAATGGTTGTCAAATCCTGATCTCAACATAAACATTATTAGTAGACCGGTCTGATCCACAGGTTGGTGGTGCGATTCCAGCTCCCACAGATGAATACTGTTGTTGTGTCTTTGGGTAAGACACTTAACCCACCTCGCCCTCAGTGTCGGTGTACACTAGTTTATGAATGTGTGAGTGGTTCCTTGATGTAAAGTGCTTTTGAGTGTGTTGAAGGTAGAAAAGTGCTATATAAAAATGAGCACCTTTAAAAAAACACACTTAAAACACCATTTTTACAGTGAAAACATATTAGATTAACACGAACTAAGTGTGATGGCTTTCAAAATGGTCTTACAATAATCCCATAGAAATGAGTTGGTCTCCCCCTGTAAGATCCAGACAGACAAAACATGTGGGGCGGCATTAATAGAGAACCATAACACTGGTCACATGACAGGAAGAGCAGATTAGCCATTCTTTCACACGCTGATTTGACCAGGAAAAAACAATGCTCTGCTACTCACTGAGCTGAAAGCTGTTAGCAGAGATCAGGCCAGACTCAGCAGGCATCAGAACAGGCAAGTCTCTCACCAATCATAGTTTCATAGAAGATTATAGGGCCATACATTTGAGGGGAGTGATCATCTGACAAATACAAATTTGGCTTGTTATTTAGTCACTGGGAAGATATTGGCAGCAGTTTAAAGGAGACAAAATCAACCTTTATGAATTTTAACCATGTTATAATTGGTTCGGCTAATCATACTTAATGAGTTAATTAATGTATATATAGCCCTCCATTTGAGGCTCAAGTGCTAAACATGTTTTTGTTGGCAACTATCCCATTTCCCCTGCCACTATGCAGCAGCAGCAGAGAATCAGTTCTGCAGTTTTAAACAAAATATAAAATCTTTATACTCTACCAGCCAGTCAAAACTTTGGACACCATCTCATTCAGTGTTGTTTTGTAGTTTCTACATTTTAGACACATATGGAAGACATCAAATATATGAAGCAAGATATGCAGAATAATGTAGCAAAGACAAAATGTTAAAGAAGTCAACTAAATATATATTAATTTTGTATTCAAATGCCACACATTCAAGTAGCCACTCTTTACTTTGTTGACAGCGCTGCAAACCCTTGGCCTTCTCTCAGTTATCTTTATGATGAAGTCTCTTGAAGAGTGCAAGAGTACAAAGCAGTGATCAAAGCAAAGGGTGGCTATTTTAAAAAAATCTAATATCTAAAACAAATTTTGCATTATTTTGAGTTATTTTTTTGTTTACTACATTCCACGTGTCCGTTTGTAGTTTTGACGAGAAAATCAATAAGAGTCAATAATCATGAAAATAAAGAAGAAAAAGAAATGAAAAGGTGTGGCCAAACTTTTGACTGGTCGTGTATGTTATAGTTGAATACTAAATACCAATATGTTTAAATTGTAAGGAATACCAAACTTGAAATGATCTCCTTATCTGCAAATCTGCAAATTTCTTGATCTTAAAACAAATATATTTCTGAAATCTGAGTCGCACATTGATCATTTGAACAGTTTCTCAGACATAAGCAGCAGGACTGGAACAGCTTATCCATTTTATACTGCTTCTTCTGGCAGAGTCGTAGTTGTCCATTGTTAAAACCATCGGAGGTTGGTGGTGTCATAAATGTTCTGATCGCCTGAGGAGCAGCCTGGACATTCACCCCTCTGAGTCCATGATGAAGGTCTCAAAGTTGGGCTTGAGTTCTGACACCAGGGCATCCACAAAGTCCTCCAGGGTGGGCCGTCTCTGCAGCATCCCTGTCACACACAAAATGGCAGATTAGAAACAAGTTTTCAGTGGTGACCCTCATTTGATCTTATAATGTATTTTCAGCTCTACTAAACAGATTTAAAGGCCCTATATTGTTATAATGTTGTTTCCTCATCAAAAACATACATGGACTTGTGTTTAGTTTCATTCACACATGTTCAACACAGAAATCCTGCATATTTAGGCTGTGTTCATTGCTCAAACTGAAAACTCTGTTCCCCCTTGTGATGTCAGTAGTAGAAGTAGTAATACAGAAAATGCTTCAATGTATTTTTAAACTCCATGCACCTTCACTAGAAGCATTTTGATAATTTCAGTCCTGGACTTGCCTTTGACTTTGAAGTCACAGCTATTGTTTTATTCTCATTGAAACTGCTTTACTCCTCGGTGCAGCAGCAGATATTGGAGACTATAGACTAGTGGTTCCCAGGGAGATGCATGATGTGGAATCAGCCCGATGCTGGCAAGAACGAGCGAGAGAGGATGTGAAGGAAAAGATGCAAACTCCCAGTTGATTTTTAGTCTCTTAGGCCAATTCATTTATTAAAAAGCATTATTGCTCATGTGCTGATCCTATTTTGTCACCAGTTTCGTAGGCCTACTTTCGGAAACTTTTCAGACTGAATTAAAACCGTAGTTGATAATGACGTTGCATTTCAGTGCGCAGCCTTTTTAATGGACACGGGGCGGGATGCAGGAGGGTTCAAGTAATAGATGCCGTGATGCGAGACTCGTGCCGAACAATGCACAACTGGTTGTATATGAAGACGTGAATGTGAGTGACGGGCAGGACAGAGGAGGTAAGAGGGGGCGTGCACACTGAGAATAAGTAGGCGTTTTATCTATATGCGGCGGGATGGGACTGTTTTTAGCCTTCCTTGCCCTGCACGGAGGGAAAATGTCCAGCCGATTCACTTGGAAAATTCACTTTGAGTTTTGGGGATGCAGACATCCTAATAATCCAGGATTGCTCAACATGTGTGAATGAAACAAAACACAAGTCCAGGTATGTTTTTAAGGAGGTAAGTTACAGCATTATAAAAGGGCTAACAGCTCACATGAGTCAGTTTTGAGTAATATAGAACCTTTAAGAGTGCATCCTTTGATCAGAGTATCTGAGAGAGGCACTGAGCCCTGGGAACCGTTTGCTCAAGCCTGTTAGCCTGTTAGCATGTTAGCCTGCTCATGCGTGGACGAATCCCTTGCTCTCTTTACAATGGAGCTGCGCCGCTTTGAAGTCCCTCATTTCCCCTTGTGTGGCTGCCAATGTAAACAGCCGCTCCCCTCCTCATTCTTGTACTGTGCGGGTCACCTCCAAACACGTACACGGTAATCCACAACTCTACAGATCTACAAATGATGCACAAACTGGAACAAAACGACAATGATTTAAACACAAGGAGCTTATTGAGAACATTTGTGGTTCAATAACAGATTACATTTGAAGTTGAAAATCTGAGGGATTATGGTTTCATTTTACCCTGCAGTTGCACCCTGCCCCTCGGCTACAAGCTGATACCCACATACAGGGGTTCTGCTAACCGCACGCCCCTGGATCCTGGGAACTGGACCCACATGAAAGTAGTGGGACCGAAGTAGGAATGAGAGCCACCAGAATATTTCAATTATGGAAATATTGAAGTAGTACAGGGCCCGGGACCCAAAGACATGAACCCTCAAGACATTGTGACAATCCAGTCTAGAGCAGCCCAGTCTGGCTACACATCCATTGTAGGAGTATTATACCCCTGGTGACGTAGGCCAAGATAACATACTTTAAATACACTTGTCCTGTGTTAGAAATCCAGTCTTATGTCTCTTTTCTCCAACTCTACTTCTACTTCAATTTATTCTACAACAGTAGTGACTTTAGAAACACGAAGGAGCACCACCTAGTGACATCACCAGGTGGAACAGAGCATATTGATATACTTTTCAGAAGGCGATCAGCTGAATATTCATAACATGTATGAATTATGGGCAGGTGACACTGACAAAAATTAATTAAAAAATTCATATCTCAAAAATGATAATCAGGGAATTTTTTTTTTTTTTTGCAAATTGTCAGAAACATGCTAAAACGTGCCTGTAAATGTTCAACTAAAAGTTCAAGTATTGCACAATGGATGGATGGATGGAAAATTAAGAAATAAAATGCTGACACAAGTTTACATTATCTTACTGTAGTCACCAGAGCCACAGTCTGGGTAGTTAGTCAGGTGGTCAAATACCAGTAAATAACAGGTAGTAGTAGTAGTAGTAGTAGTAGTAGTAGTAGTAGTAGTAGTAGTAGTAGTAGTAGTAGTAGGCAGTAGCAGTCAGTAGGTGGTAGTAGTATTGGTAGTAGGTAGAGGAAGTAGAAGTAGTAGTAGTAGTAGGTGGCAGGTAGTAGTAAGTAGGTGGTAGTAGTAGTAGTTAGGCAGTAAGTAATAGTAAGTGGAGAAAGTAGTAGCAGTAATAGTAGTAGTAGGCAGTAGTAGTCAGTAGGCAGTAGTAGGTAGAGGAAGTAGAAGTAGTAGTAGTAGGTAGTAGATAGCAGTAAGCAGAGCAAGTAGTAGCAGTGCCAGATCAATGCCTGGGCGTAGCTGGTGAGAAGTGGAGCCTCTATAGAGGAGAACAGCACAGGAATGCACAGATAACCTCCCAGTCAAAACAACAGAGGGGGCTGCTGTGAGGAGACACATACAGGAGGGGCAGACCGCCAAACCCATTCAACCAGAAGACAAGGACACATTTAGAAGCATTCATAGTTTTAAAGGTGCACTACGCAACTTTTCTTGTGAAGGGTCTGACACCTGCTTAGATATCGCTTTGCCCAAAATGTTCCAATAGTATGGCGCTAAAACGTCTCCATCTCCATGGAAACAAACATGTGATGCCATCAGTGGAGATGCAAGCCGACTCACATAAGTTTGTAAATGAATGAATGTAAGACAGACATGTTTAATGCCATACTGTGGAACATTCTAGGCAAAGTAATAACAACTTTATGAATTCAAGATTTTTCAGAATTTCAGTCACATTCAAATTAGGGCTATAACTATCTGAATCATCGTGACATAATTGAACCATATAGACTCAAAAACAAATGTAAAAAGACCTTTTATCACATAGACCATGGCATTATTAAATCCAAATGGAAAAAATAGAATTAACAATTATACATTTTCACTTTTTGGTAAATATTCTCTACCCTGAAGCCTTTAGTCACCATAATCTGACAAAGGTCTCATCTGTACATGTTTCTTGACAGCTCTTCTCTTGCTGGATAAAGCATGGGCAGATTTGTTTATTTCTTCAGAGGGTGGTGGGAGATGTCTATCGATCAAATGACCTATAGCTCTGAGCTCGGTTTGATGACGTCTCTGGGGACGAGAAAAACACACCTCAGCCTGCAATTGCCCAAATGACTCGATTTTCTGTGTATTTTTACGCAAATAATAAGTCAGCTGTGTACTGGCTGCATTTATTGTTCGATAATCAGGAAGTGCACAGTTAGCATACTATAAGAGCTAGTTGTGGCAAATTTCCGATTGGGTTTCTGAGTTGTGAAAAGCAGCTGCATTTATTGTTCGATAATCAGGAAGTGCACAGTTAGCATACTATAAGGCAAATTTCCGCTTTGGTTTCTGAGTTGTGAAAAGCGCTTTGGACGACAAAGTTTAAAATGAACTAGTTGTGTTTTTCATATTTTTAAGATGGTAAACATCAGGTACAGCGTCTTTATGTTTAGTTAAAAAGTAGTTTATGATTTATGATGTTTAAATGCTCTGACGCAAGTGATGACTCTGAGGCTGCGTTTACACTTGTCCTGGTCTTAGTCCTGGTGTAGACTTCATTTAGTCCTGTTCCAGTCTTGGTTTAGTCTTGGCCTTTTCCATTTCTAGCAGTCTAGTATTTCTGATTTACAATACAAATGATAGTTTCGACTACTCATTTTACTAAAACACAGTTAACACGATTATAATTAAGATTTTGCTGAAAAATATATTCTCTTCCCTCATCTTACAATTTAGGTGAAGTTTATCATTTTACTTCATGGTTGGACACGGGCAGCAGATGTGACATATGTAGCAGTAATTACAACTTTAACAAAAATTACAAGTTTAAACTGTCAGAAAAATCTGTTGTACCTTGCATTTTGATTGTAATTTTGTGTAACTTTCTACTTTTTTTTCACAAACTGCCACTCAACTGAAAAACTTACCAAATGTCCAAATCATAGACTGTATAAAGAAGTGGACTAAGTGAGTGTGACGTCACCCACAGCGTTCGGCTCCAGTCAAATGAAGCTCATCGAGGCTAGAGCAGTTATAGGGGCCAATTTGGAGCCGAGTTCCATATTTGGAATTCCGACCACAAGTATCATAGCAACCAAAGAGCCAATCTGGAGCGAGGCTGTTGAAGGTAACGCCCCTTCCTGCCCTCACCGCTGGTTTAGCAGGGAGTGGGCGCTTAGTAACGCAGTCAATCAAACCTGTTGCTAACGCTAGCGGGAGCGACCTCAGGGAAAGAAGGCGCCTGATTTATCTGTTAGGACACTAGGATCAGGCAGAGGGGTTAATACAAACATTTTAAGACCAAAATGACAAGGCTCACTGCAGCATTTACAGAGCGAGGGGTGACAATTTTAACAATGTAGAGTGAATTGGAGCCGATGGAGCCGGAAGTGCACCCATGATCACTTCCTATTTGGAATGCGGCAGCTAGAGCGTTAGCTATGTCCATTTATATATACAATCTATGCAACAAACAAAGTAATAATTAGAAGAACATGTCATATGAACTTTAAATAAAAAAATACAAATACAAATTGGATTACAAGTACTTTGAAGTAACTTTAAATAAAAAAATACAAATACAATTTGGATTGAAGTCATGTCTACATTTCTTTTAGTAAAATACAGTGTGCACATAAGTGCTCTCGACATGTTAGGCAGTCACCCGAGTTAGCTGCAGGCACAGCTCTTTAATGAAGGACTTTGAAGTCGAGGAAGCATCTCCTACAAATCACACTTCAGACAGGCTGCAGAAGCACAGACACAGCCCCAGAGCCTGTGTTCAGACCAAACACAAAGCTGGAAGTAGTAAGGAGTCAACAGGCCATTGTGAAGGGGACTAGGACAACATACAGATAAAAAAATATGATATATTAAAGGTCCTATAATACACAAAATGGATTCTTGTGAGCTTTAGGCTATGCTATAATGTTGTTACCTTGTTTTGTTTCATTCACACATGTTTGAGTAACCCTTCATTATTAGTGTGTCTACATTTCCAAAGCTCAAAATGCTCTGTGCCACCTTGTGATGTCATGTATTGCTAGTTTTCAAGTTAACAGCTACCTTTTACCTTTAGTTCGGTAAAGACTGGCAATTCCAGGGCTAAAATCATTCAAATGATTCTAGTAAAGGTGTATGGAGTGTTAAAATGCAGTGGAGCACTTCCTGTATTACCACATGACATCACAAGGAGGAACAGAATGAACAACTCAACCTAAATATGCAGGTGTTAAATGTGTGAATGAAACAAAACAAACTCCAGCTCTGTTTGTGATGAGGAAACAACATTATAACATAGATCACAAAATAGCCTAAAATGGGCCCTTTAACACGCAGACTACATTCATACCATACTCCATACTAGGGCTGCACAATATTGGAATTTTTTGCAATATTACTGCAATATTTTAATATGCTTTTTGACTCATAATTTCAGTTACAAAAAAACAAAAAAGTACTTACTATAATGTACTACTGAAATTCTGTCAAGACAAAATCAGGACTAAATCGAGGTCAATTTAAGGAAACTTAAAGAAAATCATGAATACATTTAGTTTTATTTAACATATTCATAAAAAAAAAAAACATAGCATTTTTTATCAGATGGAGAACCTTGGTGTTATTGTGATATAGTTAGTTTGTTGCGATATCGATTATTGCGTCAGCCAATATTGCGATATCGATACTTATCGATACATTGTGCATCCCTACTCCATAGAACTCACCCATATGTCAGAAATAACCTTATGTCGTGTCAAAGCTACCATCTCTGCATATATGTAAACGGTCTTCTGTACCAGCAAAGGACTAGTTCAGGTTTTTATTTGCTCAAAAAAGTATTTGTGTGTAAAATATGTAATACTAATGCTATAGTGTCCACAAAACACATCTGACGGGATCGTTGAAGTAATCAGTATTCTTGATGGTTATCCCTGTGTCCAGTGGCTGATGTTGCCAGCTTTTACAAATTTGAATATTAACTGAAAGTAGCAATAGTAAGGTATGCCTGATAAAATGGCTGGAAAGCGTGTCAGAGCAGAGCCAAAAAATGCAAAAACTGCATTTCCATTTCTATATGACATTCAGAATGGCAGCGAGTAGGTTAAGTGGGTGCACAAACACAAGAACAAAATGGATAAAACTTTAGCTAGGTACTCCTGACTAGGGTTGTCAAAAGTATCAAAAATCTAATCAGATACTAATTAACACTAAAACTAGTACCGAAACTAGATACTCATTTGAGCAGGTATCAATTCAAAAAAATTCTCATTCACAGAACAGAAATGAACCTTTCCTGAATAGCTTTAGAATGATCTTGAGCTGTGTCAGAACAAGTATAAGACACATAGACTAGTACACGCCCATGGACCACTATGGAACCTACCTGGACCACTGAGGGATTACACAGATATATACACAGAAAGAAAAGTACTACCATTTAAAGTTGAAAAAAGGGGCCATTGTCAAACACACCAGATTAATGAGCCCAAACACACTGAAGAGTAAATGGAGATCAATAAGGTTTTAAGCTACTTAAAGGTGCACTAGCTTTTCTATGTATTGAATTGCTTTTTATTGCTTTGAACTTTGAATACTCCACACTATGGCATTAAACTTTATCTCCATGGAGACAGCAGGTGATGCACTAAGCCAACTTACAGGTGAGATCTATGGAGAGGCGAGCCAACTCACAGAAGGAATGCATGTTTTTCAAGGTATTTTTGCGCAATAAAAACATCTGTGATTGAATAAATGAAGGATAGATACATTTAATTACAATCTGTGGAACATTTCAGGCAAAGTAATAACATCTGCTCTCCCTGTGGAGACCAGCAGGTGGCGGACCCTCCACCAGAAAAGTTACATAGTGCAACTTTAACCACCACCTCAACAAGACCATCCAACATCATCTCATGTTACACTTCTCAGACAACCTGACATTTTAGGGCATAGTCTAGCTTGTCCTGGTTTGGTCCTGGTTTGAGCCCGGTTAAGTTCAGATGTAGACTCGGTTTGGTCCTGACCTAGACCTGGTTTAGTCGTGGTCTAGTCTCTGCTTAGTTCCAAGTTTAGTACTAGTTTTAGTCCAGATCATAGATTGTATATATAATCCATTTATATATGCAATCTATGATCTGGACTAAAGTCACCACTGCTAGCCACCGTGTTCCAAATACAAAGTGAGCATGGGTGGGCTTCCGGCTCCATCAACCAATTCACTTTACATTGAAAAAATGTCACCCCTCTCTCCATAACTGCTGCAGTGAGCTTCGTCATTTTGGTCTTAAAATGTTCGTATTAACCCGCCCTACATGATCCTGGTGTTTTTATTTCCCCGAGGTCGCTCCCACTAGTGTTAGCAAAAGGTTTGACTGACAGCGTTTCTATGTGCCCGCTCCCTGCTAAACAGTGTGGACGGAAAGGGGCTTTACCTTCAACAAACTGGTTCCGGATTGGCTCTTTGTTTGCTATGATACTCACGGTTCTAAACTCACTCCTATAACTGCTATCCTTGACACGCTTCATTTGGCTGGGTGAAGTCACACTCACTTAGTCCATTTCTTTATACAGTCTATGGTCCAGATGTAGACTCGGTTTGGTCCTGTTATAATCCTTGTTTAATCTTGGTTTGGTCTTGGTTTGGTCTAGTCCTGGTCAAGTCCTGGTCTAGTCTAAGTTTAGTTCTAAGTTTAGGCCCAGTTTAGTCCAGATGTAGACTTGGTTTGGACCTTAGACTAAACCAGGACTAAGCCAAGGTCCATGTTTAGTCCCATTTTCCTTATGAGTGGACAAAGCTATTCAAGAACCAAAGCAGAGTGCTACAGTAGACGTGTATATCCATTTTCCCTTTGCTGTATTTGTCTATGGGAACATACAGGCCCATGAAAGCCCCCTCTGTCGCACTAGCCCCGCTTCAACTCATTCATTCCATAACCCCTTCGCCCTCTCCTCTGCTGCGCTACAATCTCCCCTCTCCCTCTTTCTACATTTCAGGTTTACATTTCAACACTAGGAACATCTAGAGGCAAGCAGCCAGCCATTCAAACAGCTCACTCCGACTCCCTAGCGAACTGTATGTAAAAAAAGAATTATTACCACCATCAATGTGATCTGAAATGATACAAAAACACTGAAAAAGTGCTGGTGTTCTGGAAAAGATAAAGTTTTGCGTGGGATGTTGTAATAGGGATTCAAGATGGTGGCGGTGAACCGTTTGACCCCACTGCAGACAATAGAGAAAGGATGAATGCTTCTGCACATGGGCTGGTGCTTTGATGAAAACACTTATAAATTACACTCAAAGGTTACAGGAAATTGTTGAAAGTGAATAGTGTTGTTTTTGTAGTAATAGCAAAGTCTGATCTTATATGAATTGTGGTTAAAGGTCCACTATGTTACTGGTGGGAAGTGTGCAATCTGTTTGTCTCCATGGAGATGTTATTGCTTAGATTGTAATATTCAATAGTATTATCTATCTCCTATGGATCTTCTTCTTTTGAATGGGAACACCTCTACACAGATCTGACCTGTGACTTGTCAGACAAAGCCTCGCTCACTGGATGTGTTTTGTCTCCTCACGGCTGCGCTGCAGAGCCCGAGGAGCTCGTGAAGGGCATGCCCAAACCACGAGTTTGTGAAATAAAAGTCCTCATTTAAAACCAAAATTAATATTTACTCAGTTTATTATGAGTTCACTCATGCTCACATCACACATCATCAGTTTACACTTGTTTTTATCCACCACAAGAGTAATCAAGCATTAACATAGTATCAGAAAGAGTGCAAAATCTGAGCTCCAGACCACCATGGTATTCCTCGTATGAAAGCCTATTCAAACACTAATCAAGGCAGATCACTCATTCTTTGTAACGACTTTTAACTCCGGCAGCCTTCACTGAGAACAGATACAGACTGATTATGAGGCTATAGGAGGTCTGTACTGGTGGTTTTCTCCATCAGAAGATAACACTTAACCTAGCTAGCACCTGATTTGACTATTCACCATGCTTCTCCTTCCTTTGTCCTGTGTGGGCCTGCCTCAGTCTGCTGTGTGAGGAGGAAGTGATGGGAGGATGAAAGGCAGAGCCAGCATTTGTCTGTCACGGAGCATAGAGCCAGATGCACTCTGGGAAATACCCCAAACGAAAGTGGAGCACATCATTCAACATCATCGTGCAACCTATTTATTTATTTGCCCTGTTTGTTTTCGTTTCGGTGCTTAGCCTTTGGTTTCTGCCCAAACCACAAAGCTGCCCTAGAACAGAACCTTTCACATTGCAGATAAAGTTGCATCAGATATTGCTCTGATCTAAATCAGCTGTAGACCTTTAGAACTCCCCGTCTGTTTAAAAGCTCAGTTCATCTGATGAGTTCATCTCAGTCATGTGGTCACTTTTCAGTCTCTCCACAAAGTGTGTCTTTTGTCTTCTGTGCTTCTGTACTAATGTTATCGTAGAGAGCATTAAACCCACTAACAGCATGTACTTGCCCATCAAGGTCTTGTTTCAGACTCTGGCCTGTGAACGCACTGTGCAGACATGCTGTCACTCGCCCTCCTACAAGAGCCACGGAAGTACCATCTTTGATTTTCATCATATTCACCATTATTTGAGACTCTAAAGAACAGCTTTAGTTTGCCCTGTACTTATGGACACAACAAACAAACAGCTGTGTCTTCTTTAGTGTGGGAGTTTGAGCTGGAGGATAGAGACGAGGAGGTGGCTCTGCCACTCATCTGAACACTTTAGAACTATAGGTGCTTCGACCATGTCTTACGGTCTCAGCCCTGGATGTCATGAAACACCTCAGAATTTGGGAAGTCCCAGCTTCACGTCTGGCTCTGTTAAAGAGCCCATGTGTTTGATTGAAGCTACAGTCATGTGTCTGTTACACAAACATAAAGCTCCTGACGACTGCTCAGGACTTGGCTTAGACCCTGTCCCCACAGTCGGAGCACAGTCCTGCTCTGCTCCATGAGATGGGAGGTGGTCCTGGTCCTCCACAGCCTGGGGAGACCCTCCTTTATCTCCCAATCACTGAGCATGCCCTCCAGTAAACTGAGCACTCCCATGGTGGGACTGACTCAGGCTGTACTGGTCAACCACAGATTGGACTCCAACCCCTCCCTCCTCTCCCCTTCACTTGTATTGTGTGTTGATGAGTGGTACTTGTGGATTACCTTCCACCATCAGCATAGGCTCCTTGGCTCCTCCGTGGGCCAGCATCTCCCTCCTGTAGCGTTCGCCCATCTCCCTGTACACACAGAGACACACAGATTGGGTTACACACACCCGTACACAGCACAGCCCTGTCCTATTCTGCTCCATGGCCCCACGGCACTGTCTGCTCATGTGACAGCAGACAGACACCTGACAGGAGCAGGAGAACCCAGGAGAGCCCAGCCTGCCAGACAATGATCAGGGAAAAATGAAATAGCGCTGCAGGGTAAAGTCTGAGGAAAACTGTTTTGAAAAATGAATGCAAGAATGAAGGAAGTGCTCCAACTCACATGACGCAACCAAAAAGTAATGGATTTTACACTTGATGCCAGGATTACTGTTTTTCTTTGGCCCTTTTCATTACTTTAACATTTTGAAGATGCATTTCATGTATAAAGACCTATATTTATACATATGCCACTTTGCAACACAGGCTCCTACCATTTGAACGTTTGAAACGGGTGTATGACGCGACAGTAGCTCAGTTGGGGCGACGCTAGCTTGGTTAGTAGAGTGTTTGTCCACTGATCTGAAGATTGGCGGTTCAAATCCAGCTCTCAACAAACACCAATGGTAGTGCGGTCTGATCCACTGACCCACAGGTTGGCAGTGCAATTCCAGCTCCCACAGATGCTGTCGTTGTATCCTTAGGCAAGACACTTAACCCCGCCTTGTCTGCGTCTGCGTACACTGGTGTATGAATGTGTGTGTAAATGGGTGAGTGTTTCCTTGTAAAGCACTTTGAGTGCCTAGAAGGTGGAAAAACGCTATATGAAAATGTAACCAATGACCATTTGACCATTCTGGCAACAGTGGAGAATGAAGTATGTTGAAATTAGCAAGCATTGTCAACATAATGCTAACAAATATGCTCCATGGTGAAAGACTTACTGCCAAAAGGATTATAATCTTGTTAAAGGCCCTGCACCCTATTTTCCTCCTTGTATTTGAGCAAAATTTGTCTTGCCCCAGTACAGATATATTGTACAGCTCTTGAGGTTTTATTGTCCAGTAATCAGGAAGTGCGCAGTGTTATTCTAGTTGCTGTTAGCTTTATGGTCATGGTAAAACTGAGAGTGGTGAAAAGCGCTTATAAACTCATTGCAGTGAGTAATTAGGACGCTTAGAATGCATAAGATAAGTGAGAAATAACTTTGGAACACTGCAAACAGTTTTTTTCACATGTTAAAGAAGTAAAAATCAGGTACAGCTCGTTTAAAAACAAGATTGTAAAGTTTAGTGTATGTAAGTGCTACTAAAATGGCTGTTGAAGTTACAGTGTCTCATAGATCTATAGATGCAATTAAACAAAATCATCTTTAGGTCATGATTGTACAATACAGTTTTCAGGCAAACGTGCATATGTTAATAGAGCAAACTGACAAAAAAATTTGAAAAGTTTAAGACTTTTGCCTGTAGTTTCTTGCCTTAAAAAAAGCACAAAAGCAGACAGAATGGTCAGAAGAAGTAAAAATGATCAGGAGAAGTGCTTGAGGGTAAAGTCTTTTGAACACAAGCAGGATTCATTTTTCAAAACAACTCCTAAGCTGTGTCCAGGGGCGTGCAGGGGCGATAAGGCGGGTCTCCTGATGGACTGCAGAAACCTGCCAAGTCGACAGGCGCTTCATATGAACCTCATATTGTGTGTCAGGGCCCAGTCTGAGGCAGACTTCTACAGTATGCAGAGAGGGGCCTGTCAGCACACATCTGTCCCACAGGAGACGCTAAACAGGTCGGCCCTCTGGCTCGCATGGCACTGATACTAACCAGTCCACCGTGTCAACTGTTGCATTTAATCAGACTTTACTGCTAAAAGCTGTACTTCTATTGCCAGAATAAATTGCTAAAAAAAACAAAACAGAAGCAGCTGTTTTTCTATAGAGTTAAAATGTTGCCCAAAACTTGAACAATTCAAATCCAAGTTTATTCCAAGAATTTTTTTATTCCAATTTTCATGATCAAGCTGTTGATGTTTTCAGTTTGTGTTTTGGTTCATCCAATGAGAATGCAGCACATGCAGTCAATCATTAACCAGTGCTAATGCAGCCTCAGCAGCTCAGTGAGTGAAATCTAGTTCAGAGCTTTGTCCCTACACTGAGAATGAGAAAAACTTCTATATTTGAGAAGGGCGATATATTGGTTTCAGTATCAGTATCAATAACAATATCCGATACTAATATTTTTTGGCACTGCACCATTCTGTGTGCTCTTTTTGATCAGATTCGTGAGTAAAAATGGAAATAAAAGAGCATTTTATAAAGAGTTTTATGGCTTTATGTTTACACAAACATGTAACTAACATTTTTACAAAAGTGGAAAGTGAATTTGTGATCTTTACATCAACTAAAGATAAATTTGAGGGCTTTGCTATGGATTTTAAAAGCTAAATATCGTTATTGGCAAATAACGGTCCAAAGCAACAGGCCAAATATTGGATATTGGCACAAAAAAATACATATGGGCCCACCCCCTCTACAGGTTAAGACACTGGCAACAAGTTCAGCTGTAATACCTTTTTTAAACCAGTAAGAGTGCAGATTACATATCCTAACTTTAATATAACTGAAAGTAAAATTTTCCAATATTGTTGTACTTTTTAGAACAAAATCTGAAAAAAACGCTTTCTTCTCATGAGGAAAAACAGCTGTATTTGTAAAGCAAACCTGATGAAGAGAAGGGGTGATTGGTTAGTGAGAGTGAGTAGAGAAGGTCACGTGTCTGGGGCCTGCAGCCTGGAGAGGAGGCTGGAAAAGCGGCCTCACCTGTTCAGAGGGTCCTGGACAAAGCACTGCTTCCACACCATGGAGGCCACGGCGCGGGACATGAGGTAGGAGTAGTACTTGGCACCGTAGCCAATTAGGTGACTGAATCTCAACTGCCAGGCCTGTGGAAAGAGTCACAACACAGCTCTCAATGTCTTTTTCCACTTCAAATTTAAACTGTTTCCAGCTCCCACAGATTAATGCTGTTATTGTGTCCTTGGGCAAGACACTTAACCCACCTTGCCCCCAGTGCCTGCATACACTGGGGTATAAATGTGTGTTAATGGGTGAGTGGTTCCTTGATGTAAAGCCCTTTGAGTGCCCTGAAGGTGGAAAGGCGCTATATAAAAATGTGACCATTTACCATTAAGCTTAGTCTATATAAGACCATACTTTGTGTTGCTGTAGCCTCACTCTTAAGTGTCACAACTTTACTAACTTTATTTCATTTGCAGATGTAGTTTAGTGCAATGGTATAGAGCTCGGGATTGAATGCCA
>KN482980.1:0-12996 GCA_000787095.1 Periophthalmodon schlosseri | reverse complement strand
TTTCTTGTACCCCGCGTCCAAACCCCCCCCCCCCCACCCCCCATGGACTCACGACCGCCTCTTGATCGCGACCACCTCTTAATTGTGAACATCCCTGAATCGCAACTTCCCCTGAATCATGCCCGCCTCTGTATGCAACTGCCCGGCATGACATTCTACCTTCCTGACAGCCGCCCAGGTCACTATTTGCTTTTCACCCTCTTTCCATAGTGGAGTGTGATTTGTACTGGTGTGGTCCAGGGCATTGAACCAGCAACCTCATGCATAATACACAGGGTTCCTATGGTGTAATTGACTTTTTTGACCTCCGTGACCTAAATGATAATCACTTAGCACTTTGCATCTGTGATTCATAGAACCATAGTTAGGTACGTCCTTCCATTCATTTGTGGGGGCAGCAGTCTAAGTCAGCAGTCAGGGACTCCCAGACTTCCCCCACCCCAGACACTTCCTCTAGCTCCTCCGGTGGGACCCCAAGGCGTTCCCATACCAGCCAAGAGACATAAGCCCTCCCGGAACACCTCCCAAGAGAGGCGTCCAGGACGCATCCAGAACAGATGCCCGAGCCACCTCAGCTGGCTCCTCTCGATGTGGAGGTGCCGTGGTTCTACTTCATTTTCCTCCTGTGTGACTGAGCTCCTCACCTTATCTCTAAGGGAGCGCCCAGCCCCCCTGCGGAGGAAAACTCGGCCATTACCCAAAGCTCATGACCATAGGTGAGGGTAGGAACATAGACTGACTGGTAAATCAAGAGCACCCACTCCAGGACTGGCTCCAGGGTGGGGCCCCAGCGACGCCAATCAGAGCGATGTAACTTGGCCTTGATCTTACACCTAGTTACATACATAACTCTATTTATACTGGTCGAGCCCATGGCTTTGAACCAGGGAGGAGGCCCCGGGGAAGATTCAGGACATGCTGGAGCGACTATGTCTGTCAGCTGGCCTGGGAACACCTCAGCACCTCCTGGAAGAGCTGGATGAAGTGTATGTGGAAAGGAACCCTGCCCCGGATAAGGCGAAAGAAAATGGATGGATGGATGGATGCACAGTGTGGTTTGATTTTCCACTGGAGTCACCTAAACAATATTTGTGTCTATTTTCAATAAGTTTGTATAAAGTCATTTCTGTCTCTGTTTATAGATTTGAAGAGTTCAGTGTGAAATAGTAGATGTTTATGTTCACACAGTCCAAACGATAAAGAACGTGATGTTGATCCAGTTGAAAATGCCAATTACACAATAGCCATGATCAGACAAATACAAATAGATGACAACACCTTTATTTTGTTAACTCAATGTTTAAAGTGTCAAAAAATGTGTTCCTTTCAGTGCTGATGACATCATTACTACTTCCTATATTTTTGTACTTTTTTTCTCAACTTTTTTCCACAAACTGCCAATTAACTGATGTAAAACTTTGATAGATATTTTTCATAGATATTAGTACTATCCCATCAAACCAAGTAATAACTAGAACACATGAAAACCTGTCTTCTGTCCATCAGTGACCTTGCCTGAAAATGCTATTCAATCAAAACTTGCTTTTGGTCTTGCTAACAAGTTCAGAAAATATGCACTTGGAAGTTAGCAACCACCCAAAAAATGCCGCTCTCCATAGCTTGAAATAAAATATTCCATATTTTTATATTAAACCTACAGAAGACACACTGCTTTCATTTCTAACACGACATAGTTTTTACTCTGCAATGGCTTTGGGTTGAAAAATGTCCTTCTGGGTAACTATAAGAAACAATATAGAACCTCATTGTGGGAAAAAGGATGAGTTGAAGGGAGCAAGTGAACACTGGGGAGAGTCTGTCAGCCGAGGAGACAAAACGCAGAGTGGATGAAACAAGTGGCGTCTAAGTGAACGAGGGGAGGAGGCCTGCGATACATATGAATGAAAGTGTACGGGGACATCTACATCCACCCGGGCCTAGTGCTGATTCAGCTTCATGATCAAACACGCTCTTGTCTCTGGTCCACGCACACTTCACCGCTGCGTCTTTATCAGCTCCTCAGCTCACTACCCTCGTCTCCTCCCTGCCTATTATATTCACTCTTTGTCTTAGGCCGTCTTTTATTCCAGGTTTTAGTGCGAAGGGAAGCTTAGCGGGATATAGGGCAGCGTTCCACGGAATTTTGATGTATGTATATGTGTGAGCTGCGGGGCGAAAGTTGTCAGTTTAAGGAGTTTTTTAGGAAGTCAGCTAAAAGTTATTTTAGCTGAATAGATGGGAAGTTACCGTGTCTTCTCATCTATCTATGTATTTAAACTAACTCTATACTATCGGCCATCGTTTGAAAGAGCTTCCACTATTGTCTATGAAGAGTTGGTTGTGTTAAACAGTGCAGTATCACATTAAATCTATCTTGTATTTATTCCATTACTGTTGTTTGTAATGCTCATTTAACACATCATTTGCTGTTGCCTTTATCTGCATATTACGATGAAAATGAAAGAGTAATATTGCCCCCAAATTGCTGTTTTAGTTCCTATATTTGGTACAAGATTCTGGCAGATACTACTTATTATCCTTTTATAGTAATATGGGCCTGAGGCAGGATGGGCATGGGGAGTAATTTGGCCTCACTGCTCGCTCTGTTCAATTTACCTAAACCTAAATGATGCCGAGCAATCAACAGTACTCCTCCTAACCACTGGGGTCACTAATGAGCACTCTCGAAGGTGTAACAAACACTTCAGTGGGAGTATAAATGGCTTCTCTGTGGTCTGCATTAAACAGCATCTGGTAAATACGAGTGGGCGTGGCTTCACTGGCTTGATATCTGCTTCAGCCTCCTGTCCGTTTTATGACACTTGTCTTCAGCACCTTCCACACCTCATCCCTCCATCTCTCCGTCCCCTCCCTCTCTCCTCTAATCATCCCTCTGTTTTTAATTTGCCTGGCAGACGGCTCCACGGACGCTCCGTTTAGTCACAGGCTTTTAATTAGGGCAAAACTGATTAGGAAGGCGCTGTCCACCTACCAGCTCTCTCCCACACGGCTATGTAAAAACAATGCAGTATTTCTGTCACAGGGAAGTAAGCTCTGTAGTAGCATCTGTAGTATTTGTTACTTTATAGTAGTTCTAGTATTTGTGGTGTTGTAGTGGTTGTAGTATTTGTTGTGTTGTAATAGTATTTGAATAATTATTGTGTTGTAGTATTTGTTGTGTTGTAGTAATTGTCGTTTTTTTTTTTGTGTTGTAGTAGTATTAAGTAGTAGTTGTTGTGTTGTAGTTTTTGTTGTGTTGTAGTAGTTGTAGTATTTGTTGTGTTGTAGTAATTGTAGTATTTGTTGTGTCGTGGTAGTATTTGCAATATGTGTTGTGTTGTTGTAGCAGTTGCAGTATTTGTTATATTCTGGTAGTATTTGTAGTATTTGTTGTGTTCTGTAGTAGTCATTGTAGCATCTGTTGTGTTCTTGTAGTAGTATTTGAAGTTGTAGTAGCACTTGAAGTAGTAACAGTATTGTGTTGTAGTAAGTGTAGTATTTGTTGTGTTGTAGTTTTTGATGTGTTGTAGTAGTTGTATTTGTTGTGAAGTATCTGTAATAATTGTTGTGTTGTTGTAGTATTTGTTGTGTTGTAATAATTTTTGTGTTGCAGTTTTTTTTTGCAGTTTAGAAGTAGTAGTAGTAGTAATAATTGTTGAATTTGTTATGTTGTAGTAGTAGTGGTTGTATTTATTGTGTTCAAGTAGTAAGTGTAGTTTTCTTGTAATAGTATTTGAATTTGTAGTAGCGTTTTAAGTTGTAGTAATAATATGATGTGTTGTGTTGTTGTAGTAATTGTAGAATTTGTTGTGTTGTAGTAATAGTTGTAGTATCAGATGTTTGTTGCTTCTTATGCTATTTTTTCCAGCCTTTTTCATGAATTACATGAAGCATCATTTCTATGAGTGACTGGACAGATTCACTTCTACTATTACAACAAAAGCTGCGTTTTAACAGTATCCATTTTAGCTGCTCCCATCTGTATTAACTATTGTTGGTCCATAGAATGTTGTTATGTCATCTGAAACCTAGCAATATAACCAAAGGAAAGACACTGTTCCTCTTTCACAGGCTCCACTTAATGTAAACGCCGCTCCGTCAGTCAGGTAGAAGTGCAGTGGTGAGAGGCAGCCATTGTGACTAATGTAGCTGCTCTGTAATTGGTTGCGTGGGAGGCCCGTCACAGCTGTTACATCTACATTCAGGTTAAAGTGACATTTACTGAGGAGCTGAAAGGGATATGCTAATCAATGTGCACGCTAAAGATGGATACGCTTCCGGCTTCCACAATGACATCCAGTTTCCCATCACCTGGAGCCGGATTTAGGTTCTGGCATAACTGGCATTTGGGGCAAGTGTTGTTCAGAGGTAGAGTAAGTAAAATAACATATGGATTGGTTACTAGGTCATGATAACACATTTTGAAGCACAATATATTGCTAACATAGACTGTATAAAGAAGTGGACTAAAAGAGTGTGACGTCACCCATAGCGTTCGGCTCCACTCAAATGAAGCTCAGCGGTTACGGGGCGAATTTGAAGCCAGGCTACATATTTGGAATTCCGACCGCGAGTATCATAGCAACCAAAGAGCCAGTCTGGAGCGAAGCTGTTGAAGGTAACGCCCCTTCCCGCCTGCACCACTGGTTTAGCAGGGGACAGGCGCTTAGCAACGCTGTCAATCAAACCTGTTGCTAACGCTAGCGGGAGCGACCTCAGGGAAAGAAGGCAGCTGATTTGCTGTTTGTTAATGTTCGTACATTGAGTTACGGACACAATAGTGAAATAAAAATACCAGAATCATGCAGAGTGGGTTAATACGAAACTTTTAAGACCAAAATGACGAGGCTCACTGGGCAGTTACAGAGAGACGGGCGTGAATTGGAGCCAGAGTCGATGGAGCCAAAAGTGCAGCCCATGTGCACTTCTTATTTGGAATGCGGCGGCTGGCAGATTAGCTATGTCCATTTATATATACAGTCTATGATCACTACAGAGGAATATTGCGATACACGATACTGAAACTACTTTATGACTCTGATAGAATTAAAATAAAGCAGGATAATCCCAGTAAACCATTGTTATATAAACAGTCATGGCCTATTGTTTACGTGGAGTTTTTGCTTGCAGAATGGACTTGAAGATTTCATTTGCAAATACAGATACAGTGGTGTTTGAAAGCAAAGTCAATAGTCTTATCTGTTTCACTGATATTACCTGTAGAATAATGTAACCATTTTTAAAGACCCAAAAAACTGTCACCAAAAATACACTGGAATAAAAGCATGTTTTGTTTTGTTGTTTTTTTTTTTCCCACATTTTTTATGTTTTTATTGCATTGAAAAACAGAACAATGTCCTTATTGTGAGCAGGCTTGCATCTCCACAAATCTGACTTTTCCTCCTGCAGCTTGTTTCCATGGAAATTCCTTTGATTATACTGTAATGTTCCAAATTATGTTTTTTGTTGTTTTTTTTTTTACTTTCTGTAATATAGAAATTAGTTATTGGCAATGACCCTTACCATTAAATGCAGGACATCAATTCAAACACTTTTATTTATCCACAAGGAGCACTGGAAAGACATAGAAAGTCACGCCAGGGTCAACTGTGCTGAAAGGGCCTCCGCTGGATCAGAGGGGCCATCAAAATCAGTGAGCAAGATCCAAAGAGTCCACTGAAGTTTGTCACACACATGGGATGCAGTCCTAGAGTTAAAGACACAACAATGAAAGAGCAGATTTTTGAACAATACATAACTAAAAATATAACACACACGCACACACGTAACACACACACACTTATGTTTCCATGCTGTGGGGACATTACATTGACTTACATTCATTACCTGGAGACTGATCCTAACCTTAACCATTGTCTGCGTAATCCCTCGTCCAGGTATGAGCCATAGTAAGAGAAATATTCAAATCTGTCAACTGGACAAAAAGTTGTAGGATTGAAAACGTTTCGCTGCTCATCCAAGTCGCTTCTTCAGTTTTGGTCAGATTACTGGTGGACATTGCCTTATATCTGATATAGATAGATATAAGGCAGTGTCCACCGGTAATCAGACCACTTCACTCCCACAATTTTTTGTCCAGTTGACAGATTTGAATTTTTCCTTAATCACTGTCAATACTTGTGTAACCTCAACCTAAACCTTAACCCAAATCAACCCATATCTTAGTCCCCATACATGAGATATTGCAAAACTCATGTTGAGAAAAAAAAACAAACAAAACAGTTATTGACTTGACTACAACACTTGCTCCAACACTGCAAAAATGCGATCAAAGGTCTATATGCTTGCAGGAATTCAATTATGTAAAATCCATACTGTGCCATATTACACCGGTAAGTTGGATTTAAGTAAGCAAAACATATTTTTCTTGAGGTGGCACAGATATAATCATAGCTGACAGGAAAGTTTACAGACTTTCCAAACTACACTGCATTCTGGCTGCAGATAGGGCAGATTAAAACCTTATTTAGATTAAATGTGTTGCTCTTCCTGCAGCTGACAGAATATAAACACGTGCAGGGGAACCGGGAGTGAGATGGTGTGGACTGCAGGAGCCTCAGAACTTAGCGTAGCTCTCTTAGCATAGCCGTGGTGTTGCATGAGGCTAATTAGAATGCCACACGAGATCGTGCGGTGTGTATATGTGTATGTTCTTGTGTGTTAGGCCTTATAATGGGCTCTTGAATAAACATGAATTTGTGCATTTTGAGCCTAGCAGGCAGCTTTTCTAGCAAAGGCAACAGCTGTTCATTCTGCTGCAGGACAACATGGTTCAACTCAGAGTTTGGAGGAGTTTGGTGGTTTTTCTATAGTGCAAATTCTATGATGGGGTGGGCAATATTCCACAAAAATATGATTTTTTAGAACCAAAATCACAATTTCAAGCTGTTTGTGTCTTTATAAACATTATTAAAGGGGCTGTACACATTTTTCTGTCTGTTTCACCTTAGTACAGATATATTGTAAAAGAACATTTTATTCTGTGTTAAAGAGGAAGTGCATTGTTAGCATGCTAATGTTTGTTGGCATGTTAATGTTTTTTAATGCTTTACTGCGACGTAAACTCTGCTGCTCTCTGATATTTGTGAGAAGCGCTTATAAATTCATCGTGGTGAATAATTAGGATGCTCAGAATGTAAACAAAGACTGCTGCAAACAGTTTAAAGACGTTTTTAAGACAGTAAAAATCAGCCTCTTTAAGAAGTAACTAAAGTCATCTGCTGCTTCTTATAGTATACACTTAATTGTGATTGGTTAATTCCACCCAGAGCATAACAGAGAGTGAAGCAGGGGTTGGTGGGGAAAAGTGTCTATTGTAACCCGGGTGAAAAAACGTAGGTATTCCTCACCATTAATAAATAGTATTTTAGGGACTAAGCGAGACTAATCAACGTGTTGTATAACCCAGTAGTGGCAGTCAACCGGAGGAGTGATCAGGGCACGCTTGGAAAACTTTTTGCTGAAGGAGCCAACTACTGGTGTCGACCTACTCCTAACAGAGCGTCACAACCATTAAACTATGGGACTGGCCAAACGAGAACCTAAAGAACTGTGAATGCTGAAGCCTCTCAGAGCATCCTCTCTGCTCTGGGTGCTCTCTGGTTGGGCTGGTAGGAGGCTTCCTCAGCTGCCCTGTTTTTTCCTATTGCTCCCTTTTTGCTATTACTAATTTGTGCAGCCTTCACCACTTATTCATTCGCCCACTCCCCCCCTTCACTGGACTATCCCTCTGGACGCTCGAGCCGTTGTGAACTGTATTCCAATCGAACTGAACCCTTGCGTTCAAAGGACATTTGTATGCTGAACTTATCTGAACTTATCCTAAGAACATTTGTACTTGCACACACTCGCTGAACTTACTGACAGTGTGTATAACTGGTACCTTTTGAATGGTCATTCGTAAACTGTCTACGTTAATTGTTTGTCATTTGTCTTCAGTATATAGTATCTATCCATCTAAACGTAACTCCTCTGTCTCAGTCCCTCTCTCCCCTCCTAGAGCCAAACTCACTCAGATCTTCTGAACTTAGCCCTAATTATGGTGTAATTACTATTTAGTGTAAACATTGTACTTACCTTATAGTGACACACATGCTACACTATGTCTGAGCATAAATCTGTATTAAACAGTAATAAACTGCATCACGGCATAACAATTTCACTAAAATACCACATTGTCAGTGTTCAGATCACTTTTTTTTTTTTTGCATATCTCCCAACCATGTGAGCTTACAACATTCATAAGAGGTTAATTGCATTGCAAAATAAGAGTAATAGCTTGCTGGATTGTATTGTTGGCAATGCAGTTACATAAAGACATTTGTCATTGACCTCTTGCACTGGTCTGTTGAAAAGGAAAGCTCTAATTCGTTTGAAGGTTGTCATGTTTTCAGTGCAGTGGAGCGCAACAGTGGGCAGACTTCTCTTAAAGTTTCCATTCAGCTTTCACCTTGACTTTTTGGGGGAAAAAAATCCAATGGAATAGTTTAAATAAAAGGCACAATAAAGGCTAACTAGTAATAATAATGTTATTATATTAAATTTAAAGATCTTTATCGCGATTAATCACATGCTTTTCATGCAAAGGTCAAAAAACAATATAATAAGGCTTTGTTTTTTGTTTTTTGAATCACCTATAGCTCGGTATTTGACCATTTAGGCCTAAACACACAGTAGTATTCATCCAGTGCTTTGCTGTTTTGACTTGGATGTGATTTTTCAATGTATCTGCGACCATGCTGAACTAATGAAATCCAAATCTTATCAAAAGGCTCAGTAGGCTATTTTTTTCCCTTAATGACTACATTCAGATATAGTATTGGAATGTTTTTAAAAACTCAGCCAGAGCTCGGACTCGTCTCAGTCCTTCTCTTGTCCAGTGCACAGACACAGCAGACCCACCCCCTCATGTGTGTGGATGTGCTAAGCAGAGAGACTAATGTGTGTGTATATGCTGAGCAGAGAGAGAGAGACTAATGTGTGTGTATATGCTGAGCAGAGAGAGAGAGACTAATGTGTGTGTATATGCTGAGCAGAGAGAGAGAGACTAATGTGTGTGTATATGCTGAGCAGAGAGAGAGAGACTAATGTGTGTGTATATGCTGAGCAGAGAGAGAGAGACTAATGTGTGTGTATATGCTGAGCAGAGAGAGAGAGACTAATGTGTGTGTATATGCTGAGCAGAGAGAGAGAGACTAATGTGTGTGTATATGCTGAGCAGAGAGAGAGAGACTAATGTGTGTGTATATGCTGAGCAGAGAGAGAGAGACTAATGTGTGTGTATATGCTGAGCAGAGAGAGAGAGACTAATGTGTGTGTATATGCTGAGCAGAGAGAGAGAGACTAATGTGTGTGTATATGCTGAGCAGAGAGAGAGAGACTAATGTGTGTGTATATGCTGAGCAGAGAGAGAGAGACTAATGTGTGTGTATATGCTGAGCAGAGAGAGAGAGACTAATGTGTGTGTATATGCTGAGCAGAGAGAGAGAGACTAATGTGTGTGTATATGCTGAGCAGAGAGAGAGAGACTAATGTGTGTGTATATGCTGAGCAGAGAGAGAGAGACTAATGTGTGTGTATATGCTGAGCAGAGAGAGAGAGACTAATGTATGTATGTATGTATGTGCTGAGAGAAGAGAGAGAGAGAGAGAGAGAGAGTAATGGGCTAAGAAAATGAGCATTTTTGAGTGCTCAGAGAGGACAACTCTGAATTAATGAATTCATGAAACATGTGAATGAAGCAGAAAATACAACTAGGCATGTTTTGATGAGGGGACAACAACATAACATGGTTAAAAGCTCAAAAAGTCAGTTCTGTATAATATTTCTTTTTGAATGCAAACGTTTCAATTGGTTTTGTGATCTCAATTTGGTCTCAATTTAGCACTTAGCTCAACTCTTTACCAAATAATATGAAACATAAGATAACAAGATAAAGTCAGTGTTACCAGGCTTTTTTATTTGATGTGTAACTGGAGCTTTGTGACTTCCTTATCATGACTGAACATAATATCCTCCCCTCTGTGGCCAACATATTAAACTCACCTTTCTCCACTTTTTATTTTGAATTCTACGCTCGTCTTGATAAGCCACATGGTGCGGTGAGCTTATGAGACATTTTAGATGAGGGAAGGTCCAGTGCTGGGAATGGTGCACTATCTATATGCACCAAAACGCACGATAATGTTTGTGCGTCTCCAATAATATTTGCAACCCCTGGGATGACCTTTGCAGTAGAGTTTGGCATTACTATATAACAGCGTTCACTCGCACGTGCACAGCAAATACAAACGTAGATATTAAACTCAGCTCTAGAAGCAAACGACATCTTCTTCAGGGCTGTTCCTCTGGTATTTTACACAGAACCTTGAAACTGCGTGATGTAGCGTTGGGGGCTGCAGTGCTGTGAGTGCAGAAATTAATATAAAAAATAATTAAATAAATAATTGCACTAATAGTAAAAGAAATATTCACATCTGTCAACTGGACAAAAAGTTGTAGGAGTGAAGATATTTTGCCGCTCATCAAAGCCACTTCTTCAGTTCTGGTCAGATCACTAGCTAGTGTGCTGATAGGTGTGAGGCCACCCTTTAGGGGCCTGAATGGTTATGCTAAGTAGGACAGTACACACTTAGTGTAGCTCATTAGACCCACAAACAGAAACTGTAAACAATAGGTGTGTTAGTTTCAGTGTAGTTAGCTCCTCCCTTCAGACAGATGTAAGGCAGTGTCCACCAGTAATCTGACCTTAAGTGAAGAAGCGGCTTGTACGAGCAGCAAAACGTCTTCACTCCTACAACTTTTTGTCCATTTGACAGATTTAAACGTTTCTTTTACTGTGGTCATACCTGGACGACTGAGGATTACACAGACAAATGCACTAAGACATTCATTATCCATTATTCAGAATATCCTCACTTCCCTTGAGATGTAAATAAAGGCCCAATTTTGATAAAAGTATGAATTTGAACAATGGACAAAATAATAAAATAATTTTGTAATGAAGCAAAAACAGCTTTATTTGAATATGAAATGTTTGACCTTTTTTTGCAGATTCTAATACTTGGAATTATATTAATTTTGTGCAATTGTGAGCCAAAGTGGGGAAAAAAAATCATTGCTCAAAGGGGATGCACCCAATTTTCTTTGTGTATAAAAAGCAGAATTCGTCTTGCACAAGAACAGATATATTTTAAAAACTGCTCTTAGGGTCAAAATGAGACCACTGCGCGCATAATTATTTCACATTTTATTGAAGTAAGGCTACTGTGCTAGTTGTTAGCATTACAGTGACAACAAAACTCCACACTGCTCTTTGAAAGTTGTGAAAAGCACTTATAAACGATGAATAATCAGGATGCTATTATTGTGTTAGGAAAGTGAGGAACTAGTTTAGAGCGCTGCAAAAAATTCAAATGAACTAGTTTTGAAAGTTAGTTCTGAAGTACTTTTTTCAAGTTTTAAAGATGGTAGAAATCAGGCACAGCACCTTTAATTGTCTGAAACCATAGATTGTGTAAAGAAGTGGACCAAAAGCCAATCTGGAGCGAAGCTGTGGAAGGTAACGCCCCTTCCCGCCCACACCGCTGGTTTAACGGGGGGCGGATGCTTAGCAACGCTGTCAGTCAAACTTGTTGCTAACACTAGCGGGAGTGATCTCGGGGAAAGAAGGCAGAGGATTTGTTTCTTATTAATGTTCATGTCTTGATTTACAGACACAACAGTAAAATAAAAAATGTAAATCTAATGTAAAGTGAACTGGAGTTGATGGGTTGATGGAGCTGGAAGCGCAGCCCCTGCTCACTTCCTATTTGGAACTAGCTAGCAGGTTAGCTATGTCCATTTTTATATCCAGTTTATGTCTGAAACTGACATTTATAGATCTGATTCTTGATCCATAGACATATAGATTCTTTAGCACGGCAAGATGTATTTGTGGCTTCATGGAGAGCGCATTTACCCCTGAACTAGCTCCCACCAAACCACAGTCTCTTAACTGCAGAGAGATGGGGCCATGTCCAGGTAGTTTATAATGAATTCAATTTGGAGCTTGTCAGTGCGAAGCCAGAGGAGTAAGTGGTGTGTGGGTCCGCTGAGCTGTGGACAGGTTTCATTTTGATGTGTGCGTGATAGAGGAGCTGTCAGACGCCTGTTGTGCAGCGTTATAATGGACCCTAAATAAACCTGTCTGGAACACCTCTCTGACCTTGACTCAACACAATAAGTCAAGAGCAATTGACTTGGACGTAATGACTGCTCAAATGAACAGCCCCGTACCTTTACGTTTGTCAGTTGTGTGGCTTGAATGGATTAGGAAATATTAAATTCTAATATGAAATACTTGCTAATTGGTAATGCTAATACTTTTTTATATTTATGTAAAATACGCAACGCTGTGGAACCTGTGTGTAACCTGTGCAGGTCTATAACCTTTGTTAAATATTAAATGCTATAGGGCTACTTTTTAGCTAAATACTAATGCTTTTTTATTTGTGGAAAATACGCTACATTGTCAGACCTGTGTATAACCTTTTGTTGACTATTAAATGCTATCGGGCTACTTTTTTCCTAATTGCTAATGCTAATACTTGCTACATTGTCAAACCTGTGTGTAACCATTGTTAAATATTAAATGAATAGGGCTACTTTTTTTCTAATTGCTACTTTTTTATTTGTGAAAAATATGCTACACCATTGAACCTGTGCGTAACCTTTGTTAAATATTAAATGCTATACCTTTTGCCAATGCTAATACTTTTTTTATTTCTGGAAAATACGCTACATTGTCAAACCTGTATAACCTTTATTAAATATTAAGTGATATAGGGCTAGTTTTTTGCTAATTGCTAATGCTAATACATTTTATTTGTGGGAAATATGCTACAATGTTGAACCTGTGTATAACCTTTGTAAAAATTAAATGCTATACTTTTTTGCTAATTGCTAATGCTGATACTTTTTATATGTGAAAAATAT
>KN482979.1:651-15081 GCA_000787095.1 Periophthalmodon schlosseri | reverse complement strand
TACTACTTGATTTTTGCCATTTTCCGGGCTCCGGACGCGGTTTTAATGAGTCCCTCGCCGGGACGTTGTCCCAGGCTCAGGCCTAATCAAAACTGCAAGCAGTGATAAAGACCTGAGCCACCCCTTGCAACCATGGCGTACATGCCACTGCAAAGAGCTGGTCCCTTATCCTTCCACTTTTCCATCCTACAATCATTACTCCTAATGCCAAAGTATATGTCACAGTCATCATAATTATAAGATAAGTGGGAAATAGATGTAGAGTGTACATTTGCTTCTAGTTTTGTATAGAGATCATTATGCAAAATGTTACAGATCGGTCTGCAGTTATTACATTATGCTTCTATAGTTAGCCTATAGTGCAGTAAGAACATGCCTTTTTGTCAGTGCCTATTAGAGTCATGCAGTTGAGGCAAGCAAATCAAATAGTGCTTGGTTAATAAAATTTCAAGTCATTTTGCTAAATCTGTAATGAAATTGTTCCATATTATTATCATAAGAGTGCTGTTCACTTCAGTGTTGCCTGGTAGGAGCATGGTTTGAAGTGTTTGTTAGTACACCCTACTGGCCAGTGAGCATACTGCACACAGAGTCAGAATTAAGATTGTAGTTAGCGGTTTCTGTGTGTTGCTTTTCTCTGCTGTTTTCTATATACGTTTGTATAACTGGAGAGGCTAGCTGCTTGTTTTAGACTAGCAGCTCATTTTAGAGTAGTAACATTTTGAACTTCAATAGCAAGATCATAATAAAAAAAAAAGTTTATTTAGACTGTAGAATGCCATTTTCAACATGAAATAATAGTACTTTAGTACTAGTATTAGTATAGCACTTTATATTACCACGGGGGTCTTATATCTGTGTAATCAGTCAGTTGTCCAGATATATGTGATGTTATACTTGTTCTGATACAGCTTAAGTGAATTCTAAAGCTATTCAGGAAAGGTACATCTCTGTTCTGTGAATGTGGGTTTTTTAGTTTTGCTACTTCTTCAAATTAGTATGTAGTTCCTATGTTGTATAATAATTTTTATCTGATTTTAATTAGTATCGTGTTTTTTTTTGACCACTCTATATTTGAGTAATGACTTATGTGTTTGTTGTGCTGTATTTTACAGCTAATTATTGCAATAATATGACCTATAGTGTAGTTTTTGGTAGTTATTGTGTTCAGTGTTTCCTCTGTCAGAGCCATTTGCACCAGGAGTCATTTGCAGCAGGAGCCATTGGCCTGTCATGGAACAATCATTGTTTGGGGTCAATATTTATCGTTCTATATACTATGACAAGATTTGAGCTGCATATTTTAAAGGGAAATTAATTATAAAAATTATTATATTTTTATTAGGGGTACCAGCAGAATGACAAAATGGAGCACACAATAGTTATCTATATACTATGACAAGATTTGAGCTGCATATTTTTAAAGGGAAATAAAACTCTTGAGGGGCATGTTTTTAGTAGGGATACCAGCAGAATGACAAAATGGAGCACACAATAGTTATTTTTTTATTGATGTTTGTAAAAAAAAAAAAAAAAAAAAAAAAAGGAAAAAAAGATGACAAAGAATAAAAAATAAATAAAAAATAAAAGTGTCTGGAAATGTAATCCCTGTGTGGACAATGTCCCTGCAGAATGAAATTATGTGTATTAAGGATATAGATACTAGCATGTTATGTAAAACTATGATACGATTGTTTGTACAGGTACTACCAGACCAAACAAAGTAATAATAATAATATGAATCTCATATGCATTTTAAATTAAATACAAATTATATCTTTATAGTGATATTTTGGGGGGATGGTGCTGCTTAGTACAAAAGTAATTGTTAAATGCTGCAACTTGTCCTTTAAAAACTGTCTTTTTGTAATTAAGGCCATGTTTATATGTAGGAAGTTAGCAATTACCTTTAAAAGAAACCGGTGTTCAATGAAGATGCCTTCTATAAAATAATCTATTCATTTTTATTTTATGTTCTGCTGCTTTCTGTTGAAGGGAAGATTTGCTCTACGTTCAGGTTAAGGCCATAGCAGACACAGGCGGAAAAATGTAAATGTGAATTGCAATGAACTGAACACAGTTGCTCTGAAGACGTAGTAGAGGTTTTTTTTTTTATGTATGTATTTTTGTTTTTTTATTGGCCTCATAATCTTTTGAAAAGTTGTTTTGTTTTTTTTTTTTTTTTTTTTTTTTTTATGTATGTATGTTTTTGGTGTTTTTTTATTGGCCTCATAATGATCAGAGACAGCAGTTTGGATACTGATGTAATAATTAGTGCATTCATTATGGCACAACAAGGTGATCAGATGTATAAAGGTATATACTTCTAATATATAATATATTAGTGTATGAATATAAATGAATATTATATGAATAAAGAAGTGGAAGATGAGTTTTTTGTCAAATATGTGTTTTTTTAATTCAAGTAGAAGCTGATGCAGACATTACAAGATCCCTGCATTGTCAGAGAGTTTAAGTCAAGAGTTTGTGGTGTTTAATTCAATTCAATGTATTTTTGTAAAGCTCAAAATCACAACAGCAGTTTCCCCTTAAGGCTGAGTGGGATCATTGATTCAACCAACAGAAAGTTAGAAAATCCAACCAGTAAAACAGACACAGGTCAATAAGAGGCAGATTAGCAACATTCATAGTTAATGCTCTTAATGCTAGCCACTGCTCCTACTCATTTGTTCACTTCATCAAACAATTATATTGACATTTGTGGGAGTGTGCTCATTGTGGAAACGCAGTAATTACACATATGTATGTGTAATTTAGTAGATTTTTTGGGTAATTTCATTTTTTTAACAGTATATTTAAACATGTACTTGTAATTCAGTATAATTTATAAAAGTAAAGCTACTTGTTACATTTAAAATTACAGAGTTGTTACTGAGTTAGCTTAAAGTGTCAGTTGTCTCAATCCAGTCTGTCCCACCTCTGTGTCTGCTGGTCTGTAGAGAAACACAACAGCACTGCTGCATTGGTCAGAGCTAAGACAATATGTAGATATATATGTAAACATCTGAATACAGGTTTAATTCACTAAGTGTTGCAAAAAAGATAAATCTAAAATGGTACTAAACAAATGTAGCATACTGACACTAGCATACTGATACTTGACACAAGTACAATTCCATTCCAGTACCTTTCCATCATTGTTACTTACTTGTAAACATTTGAAATATTAAATATTGTACAAATTCAAGAAAGAGCGTTGTGGTTTGTCTTCTTTCATTGTTTATAAGGAGTGATGATTTATCAGTTATATAATGCCACAGTATGTAACCTGCATAATTCTATGGAAATTAATACCATACTTTCTCCATAAAAATTTATCTGTCATACTGTGGAAGATTACAGCCAAAGGAACAGCATTTGCATGAAAACAAGGAGAGGGAGCAAGTGTGCTCAAAGTTTATCTGTGCTATAAACTCAACCAAAATGAAAATATGCATTTATTTAGTTTATTTTTTGGCTTTACAGAAAGCTACATTTCTCAGGGGAATTACATTTGATACAATTGAATGAGATATTTGAATTGGAAGATATTTGTGTATTAATAAAGAATGCAGTATACCATTAGTCATTAGAACAAGCTACTTTTCAATGGCTACTGTTCTGATATTTACTTTCTTCTATGCCAGTCTGAGTATTTTTCTTATAGTTGCATTTGATACAATTATTACGATCTGTATATAGTGCAAAGCTGAAGTCTTGACATTAAAATGGCTGTTGAATGAGAATGATTTGGGGTTGGGGGGTAGAGTTGTGACTGGGCTATTTGACCTGTACCATTCATATGTAATTAGACTCATTACAGCTTTGAGTTTGGCCCAACAGTCATCACCAGAGAACACAGTAAGTCATTAGCCATGTTTCCATGTGAATGCAGTTCAAAGACCATCTAGCAAGGTCATCTCCAAAGAGCCTGAAACTGTATGTGATTTCAGTGACATTAGAGTCTATTCCCAAGTACAGGTTTGTTATTTACTGTAGGTGTGTGGTTACTATTCAGTGTAATAAGTTTATAAAAGGTAAGGTCAGGTCCAACACAAATTGCTGTGAGGGCTGCACTAGGCCCCCGGGACATAGTGTGTAATGTACAACAGTGGTGTCCATACAAATCTGTTAACATTATTTGATGTTTATTATAAGCCAGGACCATTTTTATATAATTGTTATTTGTGAAGTGTCATATTGTGAGAACAGTAGTGTTTGAACTGAGATAAGAGCTGTGCTTGTACCAGGGCAAACCCATGTGTCTTTATTAAGTATGCTGTTGTTGTCATGGTGTTTTTCTTAATAATATTAGTCATTATAAGTTTGTATATGTCTTGTTTTAAAAACTTATGAGGAAAGCATTTGTTATCAAAAGAAAGAAATACAAGACATGGTTTGGTTTACCATTCACTAGACTCCCACTCCGCGAGAAAAATTACTTTCTCTTAGATTGGACAACTCACTGTTATTTTTACTTTGATATTTTTGCGACAACTACTATCAAGTCACAGCAACTTTTGACTGCATCAAGGTATGTGTAGTATTTTGAATTATATACAGTTACAATGTCTTTGTTATATCTAAACTGTGTTACCTTTTTTAATTATCTACTATTATTAATCTTAGTCTACTTGAATACTTGAAAATTAATCATAGTTATGTTTTTGTGCATGTTATCAGAGCAAAACGAACAACACTTCTTCATTCAGTTAGTGTTTTTTTTATTCTGATGTTTGTTGGACAAATTACTTTACTTTCAAAAATGTTATTTTGTATTATTTAGAGACCTCAAATGTGGATTTTATGAAAATCGGCATTTGTTATATTATACCTCCTAGGTGTTTTGAGATTGTTTTGAGATTATAATGTTGATTACTTACCAATGTAGTATTTTCACCATTTAAAATGTTTTGGGGTTTTTTTTTGTTGTTGTTGCAGGTGTTTTGAACAGGTGCTGTTCAGGTGTTCAACTGTTCTAAGCACTGCAAGATTTGCCTGATGTCTCCTATGTTTGGTATGGCTTTATTACTGGTTGTGTTGTTTATGTGAGCAGTTTAATTACACACAAGTTTTAGAGATGAAACTAAGAATACAATGTTTTTGTACATTTACAGTGCCGATTGGGACAGGTTGGTGTCCTGCCCCACTTCGTTGGAGAAGCTCACCTTTCTCCGGCAAACAGCTCAGAGTCTGAATTCCATGTGAATCCCGTAACAAAGAGGTATGTCAAAATACTTTTAAATGTTTATGGTGTGTAGACACAGTGATGTGATACTAACATTTGTAAGAGGATATTTTGGTATACCACACAGTGGCTGTCTTGGTGTGTAAATGCAATGTAGGCAGCCTATTCATAGGTAATTGTGCACATTAAGCATGGCACAACAGCCATCATCATCTTCATTAACATATGAACTGGCAGCAGCTGACTAGAGAGATGTTGTTTCGGGGGTTGTTTCTATAGAAAGCATGGGTGTATTTCACATTACAGCAGCAGATGCAAACACATGGTACATTTATTGTTGGAAAACAAAAATTATTAATAGACTATGAGTAAATTGTTTACTAAAATGAAAAAGAAACAGGGTTAATATTACACAGTTCAGTGTGTAATAAATGGTATTCCTGTTTTCCAGTTGGTCTTATCAGGTTATCAGGGATTCACATCTCAGATCCTCCTTTGTGGAGAGAGATGTGTACATCAGAGCAGATGGCCCATACTCCTTTGGGTTCATTTGTTCTCCTGGTGCCACTGCTGAAACCCTCGAGAAAGATGTCCGTCATTCAACAGTCAACCAACGCGTGTCAAAATGTGTGGTGCTGGCTACGGGCAACGACTCTTCCAGGGGCAGACAGTGGAGCAGGCACCGGAGACCTTCCAGAATCTTCTGTCTACTGTAAAGCGTCTTTGCCCAAAGGTATGCACTCCTAACAGTGTCATATTTGTTATCACCAAAACACACTGTCAACTCAAATAGTTTGTTAACTTAACTGTTTTTTACTTTTTTAGACATGTGTGGTGGACTTCCCTTCTCGTCATGTGGTCAGTCTGGCCAAGCAGAACCGGCTCCGTGAAGCATGCAAGGCGGCAGCAGAGGAAGAAAGTAAGATAAAGTACATGTGCTTAAGTGAAAGTCAAATATGGAAGAGTATATTTTAAATTGTATTATCTGTTTTTTGTAAAGCTGCAGTATGTCTCCTGCCTGGACCATTTCCCCATGAAGAACCTGCGACTCTGGGCTAAGGACGGTGTAAGTAATACAAATAGTGTTGGTGTGTTGACATAATGTATATGTGTGAAATTGCACTTTAATAATAAATGTCATTTTCTCCATGCAGATCCACCTCAGTGTACCTGAAGGCATGCAAGTCTTGTCTGACTTGATTTGTAAGGCCATCAGGGATCTGTGTCGGAGCACTGTGGATTCTGCCCACCCAAGCCCACAAACACTTGCCCCGTGTGTGAAGCCCCTGCCGAAGACCCCTGATGTGGTTGTGAGCTGTCCCACATCCCATGTCCCATCTAGTACTCCACCGACGGACTTGGAGGGTTGGGAAGAAGTTGGAAAGGTAGAGAAAGTCTAAAATATATAATATATGCTGTGTTATATATGTTGTGCCCAAGTTCCTTCTATGAGGGTGCTAATTGACTTAATGTTTTCAGAAGAATCTGCAGTCGACGGCCACCAGCACAAGAAGTGTTCCCCTGCGACAGGTTAGTAAAATATTAACATTATTTATTAATTTATCAATCAATTTTGGGTATAAAGAAATGCTCACTAAAACCATATTTTTCAGGTCACCAGTCTGTGTGGTATTCCCATGCCTGCTGGCCGCTTCTGTGTTTTTTCTGCACCAGAGAAGACCTCAAAGAACCCAACTACCCTGGTGTGGTATTACGCACCATGGGCGGGCCATTGTTGGGTCATTTCATCAAGGACACACAGTATTTCATCCACAAAGTAGAGGAAGGCAGTGCATGGCCATTGCTTTGGCTGCAATCGTTAAACACATACAGCTGAGTGAGGTGCATGAATGGTCTCAGAAAGATCTAAACATGACTTTATTGGAAGGTGATAGTCTGTACAGAAGGAAGAAGGCTGTTATTCCTAAGGGTCAGTCTTATTTGGGAGCTTTTGATTTTAATACCGAGGAGAAGTTGTTTGGCAAGACGTTTTGTTTAAATATTGGCAGTGTTATTGGATGTCTGCTTTCAATCACCAACCCTGTTGAAAAAGCATGTTTTGTTACTTTGAAGACTGCTCTGGAAGAACATCTTGCTACTGACAATGCTTGTCTCTTCACCATTTCAGCTACTACATTTGCTGTTATCACTAAAAAGGTATTGTGGACTCCCATGCATGCAGTAAATCTGGGATGGTAGATGGTAATGGTTCAAGTGTGGTTGTGTTTTTTAAGAGCATCAGTGAAGTTTACAATCACATAATCCAACTTGCAACAGGATTCGGAGTGCCAAATGTTCATTTTGAGCTCAATAGTGTGACAGTGAGTTTGAAAGGTGTATCTGCTGAGGCAGTGGCTGTTGAGTGTTCTTCTCAGAGTTAATGTGATGTTGTGTGTCCTTAGCCGATAGCTGTGGAGTGTTTTTCTGAGAGTGAATGTGATGGTGTGTCTGCTGAGCCGATAGCTGTTGAGTGTTCTTCTGAGAGTGAATGTGATGGTATGTCTGTGGAGCCAGTAGCTGTTGACTGTTCTTCTGAGGCAGAACAGGGAGTTGAGGATATTTCAGAATCTACTCAGAGCTGTCCCGAACCTCATGCTGTGACTGAACTTAAAAGTAGCCCCAATCCCTGAGCTACTGAAAGTATTGCTGTTAATGTAACTGACTCTTCTGGTTTTAAACCCTGTAATTCTTGATTGGGGACTAAGAGAAAAAAGTGGATCTCCTTTTGTTCAAGACAACCATATTTTCAAGAAAACCAAAGTGTATGATGCAAATGACATTACAGTTGTTGGTTATGAGGAAAATGCTTTGCAGTTTAATCCTCTTTCTGAAAATGTGTGCAAAGCAATTTGCAAATTTCTCAATGTTGAATTTGAAAATTGCAATGTCAAAGAGTCCTTATGTGTTGGTGATGCTGGGGTATCATTCCCAGCATTGTTGCCGATGGTAACTGCCATTTCTCAAGCCATAAGTGTTACACAGAAACACCATAGGAGAATCAGACTGAATGCAGTTAAGCACTTAGAAAAGAATGCTGCAAAATATCACTGCCTTTTGAATCTGGAACGCCAGCTTTTGTTTGTGGCAGAGTACATTAAACTGCAAAAAATGTCCTACGTAAACACCTGGGCAATAGGATATTTATACTTTCTATCAAGGCAAATGGCTAAGATTTAACACTGAAAAACAACTGTCTGCAGAATCATGGAGCGCATTATGAACATGTGGTTTGTGTTAAACAAGGCCAACAAAATGATTGTTATAAACTGTATGTTTTGTGAGCCCCAGAGATATATAACCAGATCAAGACATGCAAACAAGAGTGTCTTCAGTTCAAGTCCTGATGATAAAAATACTATTGACAGATCACATGATAAAAACATAATTTTGTCAAAGTATTTAAGGAAAAAGAAGGCGCAGAAGAACAGAGAATGTCAAATGGTGAAGTATCATGAAGAGGAGGAATATAGACTGAAAGTAACAGAAAGCCGTTTTGAAAAATATCAAACTGATCTGCAACATAAAGAATGTGTTAAAGCATGTTGTGTGGAAAAATACAAGACAGACCTGGAACATAAAGAGAAACTGAAAGCACTAAGTGTGGAAAAATACAAAACCAACGTGGAACATAGAGAAATTGAAAGCACTGAGTGTGGAAAAGTACAAAACCAACCTGGAACATAAAGAGAAATTGAAAGCATACAGTGTGGAAAAGTACGAAACCAACCTGAAACATAAAGAGAAATTGAAAACATACAGTGTGGAAAAGCACGAAACCAATCTGGAAAATAAAGAGAAACTGTATAAAGCATACAGTTGTGAAAAATACAGAAGTGATTTTATACACCAAAATAAAGTTAAAGCTGAAAGTGTCCAGAATTATAAAGCAAACCCTGATCTTCGACAAAAATGAAAATCAATAAATAAAGCTAAAGCTACCACAAAGACAGTACTTTCAGACATAAAGTCCTGGATAAAAAATGATTCAACAGAAATCAACAAAAACTACTGACTGATCAGATGGCTTTTTTTAAAAACTCATTACAAAGTTCAACAATGGACCTGAATTTGTTTGCTGTGTATGTTTCCGATCCATGTTTAAAGCAGCAGTAATTCCATACAAAAAAAAGAATTACAAACACAAAGCAGCTGAATTAACGGTGGAAACATATGTCTCAGATGAGTATTTGCATGAATGTACCTCTGAGTGCAATAAACCATGTTCATTACAAGAATCAAGAGGTGAGCTTTGGCTGTGCAAGGTTTGTCACTGAAAGATCCGAAGAGGTGTGATCCCAGCAGAATGGTGGGGAAACAATTTACAATTGGATTCAATTCCTCTTGTGTTGGCTTGTTTGAATCTTCTTGAAAAACATTTGATTGCTTTAAACATTCCATTTATGAAAGTATTAGCTTTACCTAAGGGTAGACAAAATGGATGCCACGGACCAATTTTTTGCCTCCCTTCTTCAGTAAATCATATTTGTTCTGTTTTGCCTCGGTCAAATCTGGAAAGTTATCTTTTACGTGTTAAATTAAAGTGCAAGCTATCTTATAAAGAACACTATGAATATCACTTTGTTGACACAAATCACCTGAAAGAAGCACTGAAATATTTAAAGGAAAACAATCAGTATTATCAAGACATTGAAATAGATGAAGAATGAGTGAAGGAGTTTGCTAAGGAAGAAAAAAAAGACGACTCTAATGGTAATGCACAAACAAAAATCCCCTGATGAGACAGAAGAAGGAACCTGACCTGAAGAAGTGAAAGGGACAGAAGAAGACTCAACTGGTAATGCACCAAAAAACGACTCCTCTGATGATGCACAACAAGGAACTTGACATGAAGAAGTGAAAAGGACAGAAGAAGATTCAAGCTGTAATCAACAACAATGTGAGTCCCTTGACAAAGAAGAAGATGAAACTCTGCATGACCGGCAGAACCATTGTATTTATCAAGATTCTTGTTCCATGCCTGTTGATGTTGGTCAAGAAACTCTTGATCAGGGTTTGAAGACATAGTTAATCTTGCACCTGCTGACGGAAACAATCCTGTCCGTATGTTGTCAGAAGAAGATAATGATGCAAAATCTTTTCCATACCTTTTTCCATCTGGGAAGAATACTTATCATACTCTCAGACAACACTACTTGACATTGACACAATATTTTAATAATAGAATATTGCACGCCAATGGAAGATTTGCAAAATGTGTTGAATACATTTTTTTGCACAATACATGTTAGAACTTCAGCAACTTATTCAGCAAGTGTCAATAGCACCACGCAAAGGACACACAAACCTGGAGACCAAAAAGGAGAATGCTCCAGATAACGTTGAGTCTCTGTAGGACATCATTAAGATTGATGAAGGATATCGTTTTCTGTGCCCAATAAGAGGCAGTCCAAGCTTCTGGCAGGGTGCACAAAAAGATTTACTTGCCATGGTGCGAAATCTGGGTAAACCTACTTTCTTTTGCAGTTTTTCCTCTGCATATTTGCACTGAGGAGGGCTTTTAAATACAATTTTGAAGCTAGAGGGGAGAACAGAAACTGCTGAGAGTTTGGAGTATGCTGAAAGGTGTGAACTGTTGCGCAATCATCCTGTCACTGCAGCACGCATGTTTGACTACAGATGGCATCTCTTCTTCAATTACATGTTACTATCTCCATTGAATCCAACTGGAACGATAAAAGATTACTTTTATGGTGTAGAATTTCAGCAACGTGGATCACCCCATGTACACGCTTTATTTTGGATTGACAATGCTCCTGAGATTGGAAAAAACACAGATGAAGAAGTGATGCAATTCATCAACAAGTACATAACATGTGAACTACCCACACAAGATCAGCAATTAGCTGATACTGTGACCTCCATGCAACAACATTCACAACGTCATTCAAAAACATGCAAGAAAAAGAATACAGTTTGTCGTTTCAATTTCTCACACCCTGTATCTGAACTTACTTTCATCACCAAAAAACAGAAAAAAACCAAAGTGCCCAAAGTGCCAAGGTGAAACTGCCAAGAACAAAATAAAGACACTGTTGAATACATATGCTCTCAGAATGAACAGAACTTTATGATAGAGACTGCAATGAAAATACTGACAGCTATTAAAAAAGCACTTATGAATAAAGATTATCCATTTATGTATACAGCAGCTGTTTGAAAACAGTGGCATTACTCAAGAACTATGGGAGAAAGCACTTCAATGTGTTGAAAAACGCATGCAAATTGTCCTGAAAAGAGATGTAAATGAAATTTGGATTAACCCTTATAATGCACTTTTGTTGAAATGTTGGAATGCTAACATGGACATCCAATATGTTGTTGATGTGTATGCTTGTATAGTTTATATTATAAGCTATATGTTCAAATCTGAGAGAGAAATGGGGTTGTTGTTGACAAACACACCAAGAGGCCACAAAACAGGGAAATGCTGATGCCAAAGAAGCTATGAAGAAGATTGGTCAAGCCTACCTCCATAACCGTGATGTGTCTGCACAAGAAGCTGTATACAGAATCACTCAAATGCACCTTAAAGAATGTTCAAGGAAAGTTGTGTTTATCCCTACAGGTGACACAATTTCCAAACTCACCAAACCACCAAATGAACTGAAAAAGTCAGGAACCAATGACATTTGGATGACTGGATTTGTTGATCGATATAAAAACAGACCACAAAATGACACTTTTGATAATATGTGTATAGCCACATTTGCATCAGAATACCGTGTCTTAAGTGCATCAGAAAAGAAATCCAAAATGTGATTAAGTTACAGAATTCATGTGGCTATATTTCAAAACGATTCAGAACCAAACCTGCTGTGGTACACTATGCCCGCTTTTCAGAAACAAAGAATCCTGAGCTATATTATAAAAGCCTCTTACAGCTGTTTTTCCCTTATCGTAATGATAACGACCTCAAACCTTCATTATTTCATTCTTTTGAACAGTTCTATAAAGAAGGCACAGTGCAGCTTGGCAACCAGACCGTTTGTGATGTCAGTTGTGAATTCAAATAGATCTCACTATGACACTGAAACTGAAGATTTGGAAGATATTAAAAATAACCTTAACTCTAATGAAATATTAGAGGATGCTTGGGCCATGCTTTGTCCTGAGCAGGAAGCTGAACGTTTGGAATCCATTGATGAACTTGCACAAAGTAAACTGGATGATGAAGACCCCTTGCCCCATATTCCAGATTTAGGGATAGCAAATAAGGAAACTTGTCATTTAGAAAAACAACACAATGTGATGACTCGAGCTGAAGGTTTGGATTTAATTCAATCTTTAAATGACCTTCAGCTTTCTATATTTTTCAAAATACAAAAATGGTGCATAGAAAAAGTCAATGGAAATGACACAGAACTTTTACATGTGTTCATCACTGGTGGCGCTGGCAAAGGGAAAAGTCACTTCATTCGGGCCATTCAGTATGAAGCCAATCGTCTGTTTGTGCCAATGCGACGTCACCCAGACAACATGAGTGTTTTAATAACTGCACCCACTGGTATGGCAGCATACAACCTAAATGCATCTACAATTCATAGTGCATTTAGTATAGGAACAGATGTGACACTTCCCTACATACCATTAGGTGAAGAAAAACTCAATTCTCTCCGTGCAAAATATGTGGACCTTCAGTTAGTAATCAGTTATGAAATATCAATGGTTTCTCATAAACTGCTCAAATACATACATGGACGACTTCGGCAAATCAAGCAAAGAGGCGATGTTTCCCCTTTTGGAAATGTCAGTCTTATAGCAGTGGGTGATTTCTATCAGTTACCTCCAGTTATGGCTAAAGGCTTGTACACTGACAATCTACCTGTGAACTTTTGGTCAAGTTTCAAAATGGCTGAATTGAAAACAATAGTCAGACAGAAGGATACCACATTTGCTGAATTACTTAACCGATTAAGAATACGATGTAAAGGGACACCCATTCTCAATGATGACGTTCACATTCTACAAAGCCGTGAAACTGAAGAGCAATCTTCTGCTCTGCATATTTTCCCAACAAATTGTCAGGTAACTGAACATGACATTGATCAACTCAAAGCCACTTGCCCTGACTATCAAACAATAGATGCATAGGATTATCACTACAACAATAAAACTGGAAAAATGGAAAGAAAAGTGACAACCTCACTTGTCTGCAAAAACAGCTATCTTTGGGTGTTCCTGCTAGAGTTATGCTCTGCAAGAACATTGATTTTGAAGATGGATTGGTCAATGGAGTCTGTGGAACTGTAACACATATTAGTGAAACAGAAACAAATGGACTTCCTGAAGCTGTGTATGATCAGTTTGATGACATCAATGTTGCACACAGAGAAGAAAAAAAGTACCCATCCACTGCATCGGCTTTAATACACTCAACACGAATAGAACCAGAGGAGGAAAGGGCTAACAGCAAAGGTGGAAAACGACGTCAGTTTCCTCTTGCCTGGGCTGTTACCATCCTCAAAGTACAGGGCCTGACTGTTGACCATGTTGTGGTGTCCCTAAAGCAAGTGTTTGCCTCAGGACAATCGTATGTGGCTTTAAGTCGTGTAAGAAGTCTGGATGGCCTTATTATCCAGGACTTTGATGAAAAAGCTATTTGCTGTAATGAGGATGTAAGACATGCCTTGGAAGCTATGGCACCCTTCTTGGACAACAATGTGTCACAAGCCAAACAGTCAGCTGAAGTGTTAACCTTGTTTTTGATGAATGTTCAGGGTTTAGTAAAACTTGTACCTGATTTGGTGTCATCCACACAGCATTTGCAGCCTGACTGTATAGCTGTGACAGAAACATGGTTAACATCTCAATCTCAACTTCATAGTGTTGACATAGAAGGTTACAGCTTTCACAGCCATCCACGTGTCTAGCATATGAGGACAGCAAACACCCAGGTCTTACTACACTCAAAAGTTAACATCACAGTGGAGTGGGTTTGTACTGTTCCCACAACACAAACTACCACATTCCTGATGTATCCCAATTTAATTTGGAATACTTGATTTACATAAATGTAAATCCATCCATCCATCCATTTTCTTCCGCTTATCTGGGGCCAGGTCGTGGGGGCAGCAGTCTAAGCAGGGACTCCCAGACTTCCCTCACCCCAGACACGTCCTCCAGCTCCTCCGGTGGGACCCCAAGGCCCCATAGTCCCTCCAGCATGTCATGGGTCTTCCCCGGGGCCTCCTCCCGGTTGGACATGCCCGGACACCTCCCTA
>KN482978.1:61943-74745 GCA_000787095.1 Periophthalmodon schlosseri | reverse complement strand
CCGCCCTCCCCCTCCCTCCCTCCCTCCCCCCCGCCACCCCTCCCTCTCTTTTCCCTCTCTCCCTCCTTCCCTCTCTCGTACACTCTGTGAATGGAGCTCCCGAAATACCTTCTTTGCCCCCAGCCTCTCGGACAGAAATCCCTCCTCTGCTCTGTCTTTTGATGCCTGTCCCCCACCTCCTCCAAAAGACATGCCTTTGTGCCTTATGCAGAACTGTATGCGCTGCACATTCCTTTTACTTCTATAGGAGGATTTTTGTAACTCGGTCCTGATGAGCCAACGGAATCCAGCTTAAACAAACCTCAACATCAGAGAATTGGACACACCATTTTTACGCACACACAAAATCTCTCCGCACCCTCCCCCCCAAATCTTATCCATTCAGACATGGTTTCTTTTCCTCTGCACAGTACCTTTCTATTGTCTCGTCATGTACTACAGTCAGAGGTGGGGAGACTCAGTTGCATTTACTCAAGTACATTTATTTGAATCATTTCATTTTTAAAATTTTAGTATAGTAGTAGTTTTTACATGCCGTACTTTTACTCTTACTTCAGCCATATATTTTACATTGTGTGAAACAGTACCACTGAGTAAAAGTTTTGGTTACTTTTCTCACTGTGAGGAAGTCTACAAGGGACAAAACCTTCATGCTGGCAGTATTATAAAATTTGTAAATCTGTGTTTCATGCATTGTTCCAGATATGAAGTCTTTTCTTTGAAATTTTGTTCATAATTCTTTCAATTAAATTAACCGCATAATTGTAAATCTGACCTTACGTCCCGTTACTCTTACAAATTAATTCGACTTGAGTAGTTGTTTTCCTAAATACTTTTTACTACTTAATTTCTTGGACTACTTTGTACTTCTACTTGAGTAATATTGTTTTGAAGTCATTTTGGTTTATATCTTAAACAAAGAAATAATAACATAAATAGTCATCCGAGTCGTCCCATCAAACAAACTAAGTGGAAAAAAAGTTTGGATATGTTTTATTTTATAAAAGAAATTTCCCCTCTCATTCAAAATAATCATGTTTGTTTATTCAATGTCTTATGAAAATCTGAACAACTTTGTGTAACTGTATTCTTTGAAGTAATGTTATGTAAATAAACAGAAGGGAAAAAACATTATGGGGCTTACAAGAAATGTGATCCAGTATAACCCCCACAACTCACATAGAACTTAAAATATATATATTTCCCTTTTCCCGTAAGTCTTTTTTGTAAACTGTTTTCTAGAAATTGCAATCTGACCATCATCATCTTTGATGCAGTAATACTGCTGTGGTATTACTCATTATTACTGTGATGACTAATTTATGAATAACTGACTCTTCTCATGTTGCAGACCACAATGTCTAATAAATACAGAGGCTAATAAGATATGCAATATCTGAATGAATATTTATTATTAATTTTAGTATGAATTGACAAAAACCTCATAGAGATACAACTGGACAGGAAGTAGTAATGCTAACAGAAAGGTTGCCAGGTGCTGCTGTGCACAGAGCCTATATTTTAAAGAAACTTTACATTTATTGGCGTTATTAAAAAACTTTACATTTTAGTTCACAATTTCTTGCACAATTTGTCATCCATACGATAAGAACTTTATTATTGTCACATTTAGCCATTTAAAACAACACAACTATAAACTCCTTACAACTTTGTCAATGAGTGTACCTTTATTTTACATAACTACATAACTTTTCTGGTGGAGGGTTAGCCAAATGCTTGTCTCCATAGAGATGTTATTAATTTGCCAGGCATGTTCCACAATTTGGCATTAGATTTATCTAACTTAGATCTTAACTTAAACTTAAACTTAACTTAAAAAAACACCAAAACAAAACAAAACATGCATTCCTGGGAGCCCGGTTGCCTCCATAGAGATAGATATGGTTTGTTTATTTTATGTTTACGTTTTTACCACAAAATCACACTAATTATTTTCTCACAAAGCTTCCTCCTTTTTCATTTTCTGTCCATAGATATCTTTAATGCCATACTGTGTTTTTAATGCAAAGAAATACCTTGACAAACAGTGTCTCAAGCTTGAGATAGAATTTTTAATTTTTGAATTTTTTTTTTTACATTTTTATTCGATTTTACGGTTCCATTTAGGCTTCCTTTTTTTCATTTTTTTTTCATAGATGATGGATGTCATACTAAAACAATAGGCAACGCTTAGAGACAAGTAGCTGGGGGTCGATCTTCAGTAATATCAACAAGCCAAGGCAAGTTTATTTTTATAGCAGAATTCGTACACAAAGTAATTCAAAGTGCTTTACAGAATAAGAAAGACATTAAAATCACAATACAACAAATCTAAACATAAATAATCACAAATAATCATCATAAAAATAACATTAAAAGAGAAGAGTGCAGAATAAAAACCTTTCAGTCATAGCTAAACAGAACCATTTTGAGCCTGGATTTAAACATTGTCAACATAATAAAAAACAACAGCAAACACTAGGAACTCTTTCCATGTACATTGAGCCACCTGCCCTCTTCCACGTTTGTCCCTGCCGTTGAGAGCACTGGAGTGTGGTTGATAAAGCTTTATGTTTTGGTCCAAGGCCAGAACATTCACCTGACATGACTTCTGCAGTGCGGGGGCATTAGAGCTGGAATGTGTGTGTGTTTTTTGAGTCTGAAATTGTTTTGAATATATGAAAAAAGTTTGATTCTAATGTTTGCCTTATGCATTGTGAAAACTGGGATCTTCACTGCTTTGAACAGGAGAAAATTGAGTTCAGGCTGAAAAACTATGTCCAGATGCCTTACACAAATAGGCCGACTGTATGCAAAGGTCAATGCAGCCCTTGTGTAAAATGTAAAATAAACATTAATTAAAAGCTAAAAATGTTTGTCTCTTTCATGCATGTAGTCTATCCAAATCATGTTTGTTTATTTATTTTTGTCATTATTAGCCCATAAAACCAAGTTGTTCCTCTTCCAAATTTGATATGTTAATTTGTATAATTCCTCTGTACAAATTGTACAGAGGAAAAATAGCCTAAAATGCATTGTCTATATTTAGGCTACAATTGAAAAAGGAGTTGAAAACTTATATAGGCCTAAATGTGTTTTCATAGTAAAATAAACAGTTGTAAAAAAAAAATTATACATATATGTTTTTTCTTTCTTTTTTTAGTAGAGTAAAGCTAGTCAGCAGATAGCCAAGATGCCAAAATGCGTGTTCAGCCTAGTGATGTGGCACAATAACTCTTAGTCCTGTGTTATTATTAACAGCCAATACTTCGATTAGGGCAACTATTATGAATTCTCTGATCTGACAGAGATGCGTAAGATGTACACAATTTTCCTTTCGTATCAAAAAACACATTTTCTTAAGTTAAGTTCGTCTCCTCTGCACTCATAGACATAGGACTGGCCCCACTACTGCAGACTCTTAGACTGTTCCCCGAAAGCGCGTTTGATAGGCTACGTCTGTGCCTTATTATGACTCGAGCGTGTAACAGTGTATGTGGAGAGATAACATCAGCGCACTGAACCTCTGCTCTGTGCTACTCGCGGATCCGATCTCTCCTCTTCTCCTCCCTCCGTTCCGTCCCCCCTTGCCCTCTGCCGCTTCGGTGTTGGGGGAACTTCCCAGACACTGCTACCCCCGGTCCCCAGTTTAGGAACCCCGGCAAAAACCACCACCAGACTTCCACCTCCTCCCGTGTGTGCGCGATGCCTGTCTCCTTCCCCTCTCCTTCTCCCCTCTCTCAAGTGGGTGGTCCGGTGCGTTTTCTATTGGGTGGGGTCCAATGTCTCGAAACCCTCCTACTACCCTCCGTTCTTTCTTAAAACATGCTTTAATAGAGAAAGTATGCAATGCGCTCCCTAGCTCTGCCGCCGCTGCTACAACCCCCCTCCCCATTATATACTGCAACTGGGGGCTTCGTGACTCGGCGTTAGGGGGGATCGCACACATTTCCGATTAGAGAGAGAGGGAGAGAGAGCGGAGGGGAGGGCAGCGAGATTATAACATTTCGTTCCAACCAATGAGACGCTCGATACGCTAAAACATTTTCAGAGTTGCACGGAGTGAACAGAGCCCTGCAAAGTTCAGGTGAAACTGCTACAAGGTAAGTCCGCAAACTGGGAATGTGCTCGTTTTGTGCGCGGTGTGGGTTATTAGCGCCAGTGCCTTAGTGCGCGAACAAGACTAGCCTTTACAAGAACATGGAGCCTATAGCTTCTATGCATTTGCCGTTTTAGAGAGGAGGGCTTTTTGCACCTGTGTTGTCCATAGCTTTTGTCCCTATTTATGGTCAAGTCTGTGCCGATTCGTTTTCTGTTTATGCACTATCAGTACCGCGTAAACCTACTTATTTGATCGGGATTGCCCAAGGAGTGCAAGCTTACGGAGGGTGATGTTGTTCAATGCAGTGACTTTTAAACCACCCCGAGCTGTTGTTTCGCCTCTTTAACATGTGCCACCGACTTCCTAACTTTGGCTAACCACAACTATTGCTTTTCGTAAGCTCCAGGAATGTCCCGTGCACCCCTTCGCCAGCGTAAAAGAATGTGTTTTTATGATTGGATTTACCGCCCATATGCCAAAAGTACATTGAGTCCCGTCCCTAAGTGGAAAACACTTTGGACTTATGTGGACTTCGGTGCTTCTGAGAGCTACATTCATCCGCTGGGTTCAATATACGAGCGTAAAGCCAGTGTGCGTCCCCGTTTACTTATATAAATTCTTCGAGGACGTACATTTCTTGAATTACCCCCACACTTCCGGTCTGAACGCGGTCGTTTTGATAGGCTGTGTTGGCAATTAGTGTTTGGCACATTCCTGAAGGGTTATGCTCAAACACCATGGCGGGGTATATATGCCTATATAGACTGTTACTGTTTCCAATAACAGATTTTTATTACTTTTATTTTATTACGCATGGAAATATGCAAGAAAATAATAACATTTCAACTTCCCATCAGACTCTTTTTAGTGTAATTTGTGCATTTTAGACTTGACTAATAAAAATGGAAACTACTTTAGCCTGCATTCCCCTTTCTTGTTATTTTCTATTCAAAATATTGCCTTTAAAACAAATATGGTTGTGTAGTTATAGTAATATTAGGGTGTTTTATGTTTGGTTGGTATTTCCTATTACCCTGTGACTAACTATACTAATTCTAGTCATTTATGGTAATAGTTATTAAACTGCTTGTTATAAAATCATAATTTGTTGTTTATTGATTTGTATTGTGTTTGAGGAGCCATTCATGACTGTCCCTGTGATAATCTCTCTCAGAGCATCTGCACGATCCTCACACAGGGCAGATGGAGGGACACATTGTGGAGATTGGGAGATTGAGTTGTGAATATCTGTGCTACTTTTAGTGCCTGTGCACCACTCTCATGTTTCTCTGCATTTGCCAGAGCCCGATGTGTATGTTTCCGAATCAGACGGTGCCAACACTTGTATACACGCAATTCCCACGCTTCCTATGAGACTCCAGTCAATTAGTCTATTATATGTGGTGATTATAAGAACTATTTAAGATACCTGGGCTGCACAGTATGTGCATGTAATATTATTGCAGAGTTGCAGTCACCAATAGCAAAATGTATATTTCTATCTAACAAACCCAGTGTTTCTCAAACTCTGGTACGTGTACCACTTGTGGCACACTGGCTGCCTCTGGTTCTATGCTGGGGCCTCTCCATTTTGAGTGTTTGTTTTATTTAGAGACAAATCTATAAATGTTTTTGTCCCCCTTTGAGTTTAGATTTAGAACTAGGCTATTCATGGTTTAGTCTGGTAATGGCACTTTGAAAAGTGGCCATGCGATATTTTAAAACCCTACCTGTGTGACCTAGAGTCTGAACTGAAGAACAGAGCATGGTAAGCCTTGAATGCAGGACAAAACAGGCTTACTCAAACATGAATGAATCAATAAAGATACAACTTTGAGTAAGCTAATGGTGAGGGAACACTGAACGAGGTTATAATATACTTTCATATCAGTTTATTTTGCATAACATGTCCCCTTTAATAACACAAAAAACACACACTATATCCAGTTTTCCTGTTTTCCCTCTTCAGCTCTGGTCGGTAGGTTCCCCTCCCTCTTGTCTCTGGGCCGCTCCTCAGGTTTGATGCACAGACATTGTGAAGGACTGGATCAGGCATGAGTAACAGTGGGACCAAAGAGCCCTCTCCGGAGGCCAGCCCTGTCCCATCTGCCCCAGAAGAACCCCAGCGCAGGGGCAGGGGGCGGCCTCGCAAGCAGCAGCAGGTACCTGAACTCTGACTTTAGTGATTAATATGTGTAAAGAAAACTGGGAAATACTGTTCATTTATTAATTGAAACTGAATGGCTTATGTTGTTTTGAAAAAAAGTTTTGCACGTATATTCCTAGCAATTCTCTGAAAATAAGAAGTGTTCAAACCACCATTTTAATCATATTCTAACTATCACCCATAGACAATAGAGCTAAATGAGTCAATTGGAGTATGCATTGAAAATTTAAAAATAAATAAATAAAAATAATCAGGTCCTGTTTGCCAAAAACAATGAGAAATAATGAGAAATGTAGTTGGTTTAAAAAAAAAACCCAAAAGACAGTTACCCACATCCACATAGAACAGAAGAGGAAACTTAAAATGAGTTGTTTCCAGATTTTAAAAAGTGGCGATGTCATGCTTCCAGTTTGGGGCAGGAGCTTTTCTTGTATTAACTGATAACATGGTGTTTTTCATAACACATGTCTCAAAAGAAATGTTTAAGCAGACCATTTATATTCGTGGCATGGTCCATTATCTGCTGTATTTACCCAATCTCACAAATGACTCTGAAAATTAAAAGCAGTTGCTGTAATATCCACTTATATTAATGTATAAACCTCAGTTGAGTCTCAAATGAATCTGGGATGTCATTACCAAAGACATTAAATTGCTTTTCAGTTTTACTGCAAACTTGTTTCGTTGTATGTGGCACCCAAAAGTGAGGACATCAACAACTGCAGTGTGTATTTGCAATTGTGAATAAATCTAAATCACTGTTGTCTGGTTGTCTGCAAGGAGATGTTACTGCTTTGAGTGAAATGTTCCACAGTATAGCATTAAATATATTAACTCAATTACAAGCAGTGCTCTAAAATTCCTACTGAGAGAGGGCCTATCTCACACAGGTCTGACTTGGCCTGATGACACCACCTGCTTTTTTCTATGGATTAATGCCATACTGTGGAACATTAAAGACAAGAAGAGACATCTACTCGAAAAGATTACACAGTACACATTTAAGAACAATCCTATATATTCCTGGGTTTTTTTGCTTCCGTTTATATGCAAAATTTTGAAGAATTTTTTCTCATTCAAAAGATAGAATATTTGGTTTTAAATTGTTAATCGCTATGGTAACTGCCTTATTTTTTTCTGAAACCCATAAATCTATCGTTGTGCCCACCTCCGTCTCAGTTAAAGTGAGCTCCAAAACCAAGTCTAAATTGCACAATAGTTATGATTAGACTTATATTCCACCAAACCAGGTCATAATTAGAAAAACGTGAAAACCTGTCATATGCACTTTAAACAGCGCAGGCCCATAGGATGTTGTGATGTCATGTGAGACCCAGGCATGATCAGTGTGGCTGAGCTGTTGCGTCTGTACGGGCTGCTGCTGGTGAGTTATAGCTTCCTATCGCTGCAGGAGCCTGTTGGACCACCGACTCCAAAGAGGCCGAGGGGAAGGCCCAAAGGCAGCAAGAACAAAGGGCCTCGAACTGCACAGAAGGTTACACACTACAACTTTACAGGCATCAGTAATAGAAAGTAAACGTAATAGTAGTTGTAGAAGTAAGGCAGCAAGAATAAAGGACCCCAAACTGCACAAAAGGTTACACGCAACACTACAAATTTACAGACATCAGTAGTAGAAGTAAAAGTGGTAATAGTAGTGGTGGTATTAGTAGCAGTAGGGGATGAGTATTAGTATTAGTATTAGTAGTAGCAACATTCAGAACTATTACACAAAAGAATTAAATAAAATGCTATGAAACAAGAAAGCTGTATTTATGTAGTAAGTTCATAGAATGGCAAGGAACAATTAAAAGATTAAAGGAAATTGTACTTGTAATTGGCATCTATGATCAAAACAAACCTGTTCAACTGACATATATTTATTGCACAAAGTGTTACATAAGTTTGAATACTATATATGAACCATGAGGGCTTAACTTGTACCTGTTTATAAGTGACTTGCCCTGTAATCAATATTTGTACCAACACATATGGAAACTAGCACTTTTGCTACAGTCTGGCGTATTTACTACTGTATTTCTTGTCGTGTTTATTACTATGCACTATTTTTACTGAATAAAAAAAAACATTTGTATCCACAAAAACATTCCTGGCCTATAGATTCTTACTAACAGATTGCAATAAATAGATTATAGCTTAGTTTTGTTATCTAAAAAAAATATAAAATTACAAGCATTAGTTAATTTGGTTGCAATGAACTTTTTTCTGTTTTGTTGATAGAAAGTAGAGCCTGCTGGGGAGCGAAGACCTCGAGGACGACCAAGAAAATGGGTATGGATCAATTCCACTCCTCATATTCAAATAAAAGACTTCTTTATATTTTACATTTTGTATTTTGTGTTCCTACAGCCACAAAAAGTTGTTCAAGAAGCAGCAGAGGAGCAGCAGGTGAGAGAAAAGAAAACTTAAAGCAGTTGTGTGGCCTAAATTAACCTCTCTATAAATGACGTTACATGAATGAATGAATTACTTTTACTGTAAGCCCATATAAACCATATATACAGATTACTAATAACTAACCAGATGAAAAGAAGTCCGTTGGTGTCTGAGTTTAACCCTGTAGTTTCTGGTCTTTTTTGTGTCACTTGAAATTACTTTGATGATCTCATTTCACATTCAGATAAAACTCAAACAAATTTACCTATAAAATCCCCATCATTTCTTGTTAAGGCTTGTTCAGTTTTTGTTTAGTCAAACAACAGATGACTTATGCAAATTAGTACAGTATATTTCTCATAAACCTTACACTTATTCCTACTGCTGCAATACTTCTACACTCTCCATAGAACTGCATTTTTACCTCTCTTTTGAGTGTTGTAACAATACTTTTTACATTTAATACAATTACACTAATTCCAATATATTACTGTTAATAGAAATACTTCTTTTTATGTAATATAATTTATTTAAAACTCAAAATATTAGAACTTTCTTTAATATTACCTTATGGTCTTGTACTAGTTCTAATAAACATAAAGGCCAGTCAGGAAAGGTCCAATTTCATCATATCAATTAGTACCTGGATGCAATAACACTACTATGAATAGAACCATTAATAGCATTGCAACTATTATTACCACAACCACTACTACTATGACGCAATAAACTGCATTACATGGCACTTCAGCTTTGTTGCAACCCTTACTTTCCCAATTTCAAAGTCAAATTTAGTACTTTTACCACAAGTTGTACTACTAATAGGATTACAGTAACATGTATCTGATAATGGTAGATTTTATAAGCAAAAAATCAGTTTCAATGTGACTGTTGTGAGTTAATGTTAATTCAGGGTCCTGTCTGAACAAGCTGTGAATATTTTGCCATGTGCATAATCATTGTTGCCAAATGTAGATCCCTATGCCCTTATTCAGAACAGGCTATTCACATATACAGTATTTGTTATAAAGGTGAACTGGCAGGTTTTTGCTTGTCTAGTACTTTATGTCTTCATCATTGTTTACTACTGACAAATAAAGAGCTTCATTGACTTGGATAAGGCTTAAGGCAATTACAAAAACGATAATGATGACAGTGGAATAATTGTCTTCCCAGTGGGTTAGATCTGACTTATTCGTGAAGACATAGTGGCCAGAATCAATATAATGATTGTTATGTTCAGGGTTAAAGGTCATATTAAGTTCCAGTGTCCCTGTTTTTTACAATGACAATACAGTAGTCCCATTAGTGACTCCTTGTGGTTGTAGGTAGTATGTTTAGCCATTTATTTTTCCTCAAATCATGCCAAAAATGTTGCAATTCTTCCTTAGTTTTTGAAAATCCTATAGTTTTCATAGTCACAAAAAACAAACATACTGCAAATGATGAAAACCAGGCCTTACTAAGCAGAGGTAAAATTGCAGGATGTTTTATCTGCTGTTGGAGTTACTACAAATTGAAACTTAAGTTGGGAAATGTAAGAGCTACTACTGCTGCTTCAAAACTTTATGACTCTGTCCCACAAAAACACATACCTTCACATACAAAAAGGTGTTTTCAAAACCATGTACTTTGCATTCTTGGAATTTCACTTGAGTTAAATTTCTCAGATACACCTCCAGACATCCTTTAGTGCCACTAGATGTGAAGAAATTTCATAGATTTTAGCTCTCTTGTTCAACAGATTGCACAACATTTCTTAAAAACCCAAGGCATACCACTTCTCTTGATGCCCCTATTGTTGGCCCGGCTGCGCCCTCTCCCCCCTGCGAGTGAATTTCGCCGCTACATGAACTGAAACCGTTAGTGACACGCACATAAAGGGGAAGAATGAGTCAATGTTGAGAGGAAATCTGATACATCTGCTGTGTGGTGCGTGTCTTCTTGGTTTCCTGATTTAACTGTCTCTTCCTAACACCGTCCCAACGCATTCACACACTCATTCATGTATCCCAGTCAGCGTTCTCATAGAGATTTCACACATGCAAGAATACAATGGGGCTAGATAAGGCCAGAGTGTATATGCACATAGATTAAGACGTCTACTGGCTGCTATAACCACAAGGGACTGAGGTGGGGATCGTGATTTAATGTCAACATATGATTCAAAAAGACATGTATTTAACAGTATATTGGATTGAAATCAGCTCTAATGACATTAAAAACGATTCACTGAAACAATACTAAACCTGATGAACACATTTTGCAGCATAAAACTTGCATGGTTATTTTGGGGGGTTCAGACTTTAAAGTTTGCAATCCCCTGGTTTAGGACAGACATATAGGGCATATCTTTAAACAACAGGGATCTAATTAATTACACAAGGCTGATCTATTTGCCTACAAACATTTTTAAGTACACCCATTAAAAACATTCATATTATATTTGGCTCAAGTTTGTAAATATGTAGTGCACTGAATTAGGCCTGTGAATCAATTTATCAATTTATATGAAGGATGGAACAATATATTTTTGGCCTCAGTATTTATCATGAGTACTTTTTCTTTGCAAAGGTGGGGAGATTTGGGGTATTTTTGTTGTAATATGATAAGATTTGACCCTTCAGTCCCTTTTATGGCTAATTATTGGTACATTCTGTTGCAGCTCATGTCTTTTAATGAAACAGTCTATTTAAAATGGTTTACCGGGGTTATCTTACATTATTTAAATCTTAATTAGTGGCATAAAGTAGTTTCAATATTATCGTTTATCGCAGTATATCGTGACAGGTCTACATTGAAAAACCATTCTTTCCTCCTAGCAATTCCCAAGTCATCTGAGTTACTTTAAACATTTTTAAGACATCTCTAAAAGTGTACAGTAGGTTTTGTTTCACATGGATAGACCCAGCAATTACACAGATATTAGTCATAAACCAGGTCAACAAATCTGCAATTTGACAGTCAAACAGCTAATTCCACCATAGAATTCTGATCTGTCCTTGAGCTCAATTTTAAACTATATGACACACGAACGCAACTTAGAGTCTCTAGTCCAGTCTATTAGAAGAGAACAGCACTGTATGAAATGGATCTATAAGGGACTACTGCCAGAATACCTCACCTGCTTGTTAATCATTCATACCGGAACATTTAATACCAGATCACATGACTGCGTAAGGCTAAGGACTAGCCACACCAAAACTGAGACCGGAAAGAGGGCTCTTAGCTGTTTTGCTTCACAAAAATGGAATACACTCCAAGGAAAAGCAAAACTGGATACTTTGGTGACACAATTGCAATTCAATAATCTGGTAATAAACTTTTATACACACACCTGTACCTGTATTTAATGTTTTATATGGACTTGTATACTTATTTGTTTTGTTTGTTGAGCTCATCTTTTTCTGTTAAAGACAGAAAGGGATGAACTCAAAATATGAATAGGATCTTGTAAAATGAAAGTTAAATAGCCTAAATGTTGCCCTGCTATCGTTCCAGGAGGAGGAGTCTGAAGAGGGTCCATCACAGTTCGAGTCTGCGTCATCTCAGGATCCAGAGGAAGGGCAGTAGACAGTTCTACCTCAAGGTTTGGCCTCAAGCAAAGGGGAGACATTTGACCCCCTTATGTGACGAGGATTCAGGAACACACACACACACAAAGACGAATATCATGGTTTTTTACACTTAAAAACTCAAACTGAAACATTTTGGATGTCAGTCACCCCATATGTATGCTAAAGGGGGACAGGGAGAGGGGTGGGAGCTGTGGGATAACAATTGGAGGAGGGTGCTGGGGAAAAAGGAACCAAACATTTATTTTGTTTTATTTTAAAGTGTCACAAACCCTTGATTAAAATGGGAGCAAGACACGGACATCTGTATCAATGCTACAATTTAAACATGGTGCGCTGAAGTCTTTACTATTGTCAGCCAATGTGAGAGGTTTGGTTTCCTGCGTCATGGATAAATGCTATGAAATCTTAAGACAGTATATCCCTATAACAGTGTATTCATGGAGAAACCTCATCAGAGACTAGTTTTGTATCCTTTGAATTTTAAATTAGGAGTTTATATTTTTGCCAAAAAAGTATAATAATAATATATACAGTATCTATATATATATATATATATAT